>VDFB02261594.1:0-12391 GCA_007258455.2 Sequoia sempervirens | reverse complement strand
ACCACACTTCTCCCTCACATAATTCAATTATCTAATCATGTCCATTCCTCCATGATTATTTAAATAAATAAATTATGTCTATTTATTTAAATGCATCACTGATCAATCCTTATTTCCTCCATAACATTATCATTTATCAAATAAACTTATTTATTTATCCCACTTTCCATCCCACCAAAATAAATAATTAAAATAATTATAAATATCAAGTCTTTTGTCTCATTCTCATTTATGAATTAAACTATTATTTAATTCATCAGTCAACATTCCTCCATAAATTAAATAATTTCTATTATTCCAACTACCTATTATTCTCCACCATTGATTTGATTATCTCCAATTAAATCTCAACCCTTCATTTCAAGGCTTGCCCTAACTTTGACCTAATTTTTCCCTAACCCCAATCCTCCTTATGGAATTGATTCTTGGCCTTTGATCTTAGGGCTTCACCAACTTTTAATCTTGGCCGTCCATTCTCAATTTGGTATTCTTTAAAAGGCCCTCTTCCAAGTCATTTTAGATACACACACAAGTTATTTTCAGTATGCTTGAGAGCTTTTTGAGTGCTTGAGCATACACATTACTTCAATATTTTGCTTGGCTTTGTCATAGGTTATAGTTGCACTTCAAATTTGAGGGAAATTATATCATTTTCAGCAAGATGGAGAAGACCAATGGAGGTGAATCAATGGAGGCTTGAAGACTAGGTGAATTTGTTTCATACTCTCATGTTTCTTGTTTTCATTGTTCTCCATTGTTATTAGGGATTTAATGGTTTTATGCTATTTGCAATCTAACTTGGAAATTTCTCTAATTACACCCTCTGAACCCGACGTGAATTTGAGCGCAGTCATTCATACTTCTTTTTCATTTTCATAATATTTCTTACCATTGGGAAATATCCTTTACTATCCTATATTTACATTGTCTGTGAAATCCTATGTTCTCCTTTGACTCAGAAATTGTCTATGAAATTTAGAAGGAGAGATGGCTGTTGTGAGTAAATCTTATTTATCTAGCTATTAAATTCTACTAGTCTTTTCAAATCACCATTTGTTGATGATTTTTCCATATCATATCATCTTAGATATAGATTATGAAACAATTTCCTTAAATCTAAAACGATTGCCAAATTTATTTAATCACTTACAGACATGATTTTTTAGTGTTTTTTTTTTTCACTAATACACCATACACATATGTGAAATTTGTGTCATATCCATCACAGATGATTACATTAGTGAAATTTTTTTGTCATAAATGTAATATTTTGACATAGAATATCAAATGAGTTATATGCTTTAACAAACAATTTATATGTTGCAGGCAAAAACACATGTAATATCTGTCCAAATTACGCTTTAGAAAACAATTTATATGCTGCAAGTGAAAACAAAACAAATAAAACTCGTTATACTGAATTTGGTGTTTACTATTCCCAAACTGCCTGAGGAATTCTGTCTTCTAAGTTGTAGCTCTCTGAGTTTGCCTTTGTGGTCTCACAAAAAATGATTAGACTGAGAAATCTATCATTGTCATCTCTCGCTGGCCATTTGAAAATGAAATCCCCTATTAGCAAGTCCAAAATCACCATAAACCACATGAAATCGCTTTTATTTCCTCTTGTCTACAACATGCGTAGGTGCCTTGATAGAGAGTAATAGAGATGACAAGTAAAGGATGTGTCGTGAGTTTGAAGTAGCACTGCAATAATCCATGTGATGTCAATTTTGCCTCTTATCTCCATTGGATCTTGTGTAAATTTCTTGCAGACTGGCTCTAGTACATTCTATCTCCCTACCACATGACTATTGTGAAAGGTTGTTTACATACTAGCAACCAGGTCGTGAGAATCAGAAAAGACTGAGTCAAAATCACTTCTGCAAATTTGGGGCAAAGAACACCGAAATACCATATCGTCTGGGCTTGAGCAAAACATTTTTGTTACTTCTCTATGAATTTTGATAGCATTAAATGTTCACAGTAGTTAGCAGACAACTCTATCTTCTCATAAAAGCCATATGTGTGAAATGACGACGAAAGTTTATGGAACAGATGGGCTGCATTCAATAATATTGTGCCTGCATTCATTATGCTTGACTTTTTTTCTTTTGTAGCATTTGAAATATTAAATTTTCTGGTTGACGTTTTGGATTTTACAGGTTGAAGCATTAATTATCCAGTGTGGTGTGTTACGACTTGAAATCTGACACCTCTTATTTCCAATTCGGAGAGCTACACTTCAATTTGAAATGTTGGCGGAAGAGTTTTTGGGAATGGCTTTACTTAGATTTATTTAGTTTTCTTTAGATCCTTATTTAGCTTTCTTTCGTGCCCTTTATTTTGCTTTATTTAGTTAGTAAACTGAAATTACTAGATTTTACCTAGATGTAGATACTTTTAGGTTTTAATTAAATTTTCATTAGATTTCGATTCATTTTAACTTTTACTTAGATTTCACTTAGATTTTAATGTAGTTACATTTTACTTAGATTTTAATGCACTTAAATTTTAATTAGAATTAGATTTTAATTTAATTAGATTTTTAATTAGAATTAGATTTTAATTTAATTAGATTTTAATTAGAATTAGATTTTAATTTAATTAGATTTTAATTAGAATTAGAGTTTAATTTAATTAGATTTTTAATTAGAATTATATTTTAATTTAATTAGATTTTTAATTAGAATTAGATTTTAAGTTAATTAGATTTTAATTAGATTATTAATTAGAATTAGATTTTAATTTAATTAGATTTTTTACTTAGATTTTAATTAGATTAATTTTTTCTATTAATTTTAATTAGCTAGATTAATGTTATATTTTTATTTTTTTCTTTCTAATTTAATTTATGACTAATCTTTGACTCTCTTTTTTCTAGGTTTGAATGTCCACGATTCGAGATTTGCAACGTCCACTTTCGCTTGCCAAAGATTGAAGAGTCAAAACTACTAATTATGTTTTGCAGGGCTCGTGCTTCAATTTTTCTTTATCTTGAGTGCCTTTTTCACATTGAATGATTAGGGGGCCTAAAAAGAACTTGCATGCTTGAGTTGACATCATTAGCTTGGATTAAAATACACAAAGTGTTTGATGTGTTTGCCTCACACTTCAATTTGGTTATTAAAATGAACAAATGCTTTCAACTTGTGTAACCTTTGATTCAATAATAGGAGCATCCTCTCCCCTTGCGCACTTGTGTGATCCTGGGTGCAAGAGAAACTGTTATTGACTCTAGGAAATTGGGTCTTCCTTGGTGGGAAAAAGTACTCACCCCAAGGCGACTTAGACCGGCAATGGAGCTCTTTGGCCGAGCTACCCCCGATCGGTATACAAATGTGAATCCTGGCGTGCTCTAGGATCACTGAGCGATGTGTCATATGGACGCAGTAGTACTCCCATAAACCCCATGGAGTGCAACCTCTTCAGCCTGAGGCCACCAATCTAAGTGATTAATCTCCTGCCCCGGCTGTAAGGCCACCTAACAGGGGTCCCAACTAAAAAACTCTTAGCCAAAAACCTCTTATCCGCTTAGTAAAGAATCCATTAAGCAGTAAAGGTAATCAAAGATTTTCTCACGCCTTTTATGAGACATACGCCACTTTATGGGCGTTGGAAGCTTGGTTGGCCTGAGAAGAGAGTGCACTGTAAGGGGGAGCCCGTGCAGCCAAGCTTCTGGATTCACATGCTAAGGATATGTGGCTGGGGAAACCCAAGTGGAATCTAGCAGATATTGTCCTAGCCTAACCATAGGATTGTGCTTGTCTTCTTTGTGATTGATTACACATTCAAAACATCATGTTTTCTAAGTGTTTCCTGGATTCTCAAACAGTATACACAACAATCCCAAATCTGGAAATGAAACAATCAACTTCTGACAATTCAAACTTTTCATCAAAACATCACAAAACTGAATTCGAGTCCAACAATTTTTCCTACTATCAAACATCTTTTCTCGAAGTCTTTGTTAAACCGTAACTGAAAGTTCAAAATTTTCATTTCATTCGTCTATTAGCTGTGTTTTACCTTTAAACGTCCCTTTGTTAATTTTAGTTGTGTTCTTGTGGGCTTCTATACCGTCATCCCAGCTAGCACTCCTCAGCAGCAGTTACAGTTTCTCATCTTCGTGTAGGGATTCTCTGGATTGAATACCACCACTCTCAAAAAATCACGTTTCTAAGAGTCAGGTTGAAGTCTGGGGATCTATCGGCCGTCTCCTTTTTCACGGTTGGTTCTTTTAGAAGAATTTCTCAACTTCAGCTACTAGTTTTGGGTAGGTTCCACGTCATAGTTTGCTTGACCCTTGCTCAGTCCCTAAAATAAAACCCGGATCACCAAAATTAAGATAGATTGCTAAGCTTCTGAGTGTAGGAAAACCTTTCTCCATGAAACAGAGTCTGTCTTGTCCATAATGTATTATTTTATGCCCTTGAAAATCCACGTAAAAAACCAAAATAGGGAATTGGATCCTAACCCTATTTTGTACCCTGATGAGCCCTGTATTTATCACCCTTTAATTCAAATATTGTCATTCTAGTCCTCCATAGATTTTAAAATCTGAATAATTTTATTCAAATTCACATTAATCTGCCATTGCTCATTCCCGAAGTCACTATACAGTTCCTATTATTTGGATGTCTTTCACAAATCTTTTCGTAACGGGTTCATTTTGAGGGTTCATCGAGCACCACCCTGTATTGTTTCATGCTTTATCACAAAAAAAAACAAAAAATATAGAATAGTTGTCATAATCATCATCCTCATTTGAGCAATTCTCTTTTATGGTCGAAACTAGGCTTCAAAGAAAGAAAAGACAAATGGAAAACTTTGGACAAGACTTTAACACCAACATCCACACCAACACTTATGACATGAACCAAGACATGAATTTTAACGATCCATTCACCAACATGAACATACCATCTTCCATGAACCTACCAACATCCTCTCAAAATCCGTTCAAACCATTCATACAGAGAGACCACACTAGACAAGTATTAACTGAGGATCTAGATGCTGCAGCCCAAAATCCTGATGTAGCTTCATTTATAGAGGACTTGGTCTTGAACGATGCTGACAGATACCTTGCTATGCTTTTAGAACAAGGGGAAAAACTACCAAGAGGCTTTGACATCAATACCATAAGACCTTCGTCTCCAGACAACATGACACAAAACTCGACTCCTCAACAAAACACGAACAATGCCTCCAACAATAACACTATTGTCACCACACAAATTGCTACAAGCACCATCAATGATACATCTAGTGGCACCATAAGTCAAAACACCTCCAACTCAATCAATGCAACATCTATTGGAGGAACACCCACCATGCCACAAGAAATATCACAATCCATGCCCGCAATGTCAATGACATCTTCACAAATAGTTGGAACTACCCTTGGATCTACATTAATGGGGGCAAGTTCCTCAAACCCCATATTTGGAACTTCATCTATGACCATAAGGACATCATCATCAAATCCTTATGTTGGAATCTCATTCAATCCCTTTGGAGGAACTAAATGACATATTCTGATTAGAGGTCCCCAACCAAATGTTAACACATCGTCACAATTAAACATCAATGCCTCACAAGGACAAAATACCAACATCCCGCATGGAAAATTCCAAGGACAAAATACCAACATCCAAAATGGACAATTCTTCCAATATGGACAAGGCACTCAAATGACACAACAAATGAATACCTTTGGGCACCAGAATAGTCAAGGTTACCAAATCCCCCAAATATCGACAAATATGGCTGGATCGCACATCCCCACATATTCATCACAAATTCACACGCAACAACACATTCCTCATCAAAATTGGCAATACCAACAATTGCCAAACCAAAACATATCATACATTCCACAACAACACATGTCACATTCAAACTCAAACATGCTATCACAATCAATGGGGACTCAAGGGATACCCATCACTCCCATGTGTGATGTGACCAATAATCCCATAATAGATGCCTTGACAGCCAGAGTGGTAGACCTCCAAAAATAGATGGAAAACATGCAAACATCCAACAAAATGCCACCAATGTCATATGACCTATGTCCATATCCTTTTGACACAACTTTATACATGCCACCATTTCCTCTTGGATATGTGGCCCCAAACTTCACCAAATACAAGGGAAAGACAAATCATATTGAACACATTCGAGAATTCACGACCAACTGTATGGACATTGCATATGAACACACTTACTTGATGAGACTCTTCTCCAAGAGTCTAACAGAACCCACACTCAATTGGTTCTCCACTTTGAAGGGGATAAAAACATGGAATGAGCTTGTAGAAAAATTTGTGAAAAATTATGCCTATAACATTGACACAGACACCTCCATCACTAGCTTATGCACACTTACACAAGAAGACACTGGTGAAACGTTTATCCCATTTTTCCAATGATGGAGAGGCCTAGTAAGTCACTACCACATAGACATACCTGAAAAAGAGAAGGTTGACATGTTTATACAAACACTCCTAGGCCCATTGAAAAATGGCTTGTGAGTTCATTGTTGTACAACCTTTGCAGACCTAGTCGAACGAGGCGTCCAACTTGAGAAAGCGCTCATTGCTGAGGGAAGATTAAAATACAGTCCTAAAAACATAAATGCAAGTCCACCCACTGACAAGAACAAATATTGGGTTAAGAATAAACATGTCACCAATGATGGTGTTGTAGATGCTAAGGCTGTCAATGCAATGGGTCCTATGCTTACCCTTAAAGGGGCTCAACCGCAAAAAACACAGATGACCACATAGACCCATGCTACCAATGTTGTACAGACAAATCAAAATAACCAAGGTAATCAAAATAACCAAAATAAAAGGCAGCCCCGACAACCCAGACAGTTCCCAGGAGTCGCACATACACCCCCTTGGGTGAGCCCATTGAAGAAGTCCTCAAGAAACTCCTTCAAAATAGTGTCATAACACTTGAGGACCCAATATGACCCAGGGTAGTTTAAACCATTTTGGTGGGATGATAATTCATTTTGTGATTATCATCGATCAAAAGGACATAAAACCTCCTCCTGTCAACAACTGAAAAATTTGGTACAAGACCTTATCGAGAATCGTACCATTGAGATAGGTGGACCACAATTTGCATCTAATTCAGACCATACCATACACAAGAACCCACTGCAGGACCATGGTTCTAGTAACCCTTCCACGTCAAAATCTAATAACAATAATCGAGCCAACCATGCCCATATTGCATATGACTATTCTAAGGGACCTATCATAAATCATATTAGAACAACTGTTGAACATGTCAACACAGTTACTGTCAGAAATGCCCCTGAATGCAATGTCACTACCTATGGGGGAAAAGTCACCATAGCTGGCCCTCCTCCCAGACAACCAAAGATAACAATCGTTAGCCCATCCACCCAAAAATCACAATCCAATCCATTACCCAAACAATCCCAGCCTAAAGGAAATTTTAACCTCATTGACGAACTTGGGAAGACACCTGCACAAATTTCTATACTTGAGTTGCTACGTATTTCCCTAGCTCATAAGGCTATACTCGACAAAACATTACAAGAGTCTTCTATTCCCCAAGACATTGATGTCAATCAATTTGAGGCCATGGTGGGATATCTTACCGCTCCCCACCATATAACATTTTCAGACCAAGACTACTCATCGTCCAAATCCAATCATAATGATGCCCTTCACATTGAAGTTTTTATCCATAAGCATAAGGTTAGACGAGTGTTAGTAGATGGCGGAGCAGGACTGAACATATGCTCCTTAAAATTGGTTAAGGCCCTAGGCTTTTCTGATGCTTGTGTAGACGCTACAAAGAGCATTGTTATCAAGGCATATGATGATGAAGAACATTCCTCTTAGGGCGTAATTACACTTCCAATTCGTATTGGACCAGTCATTGTGGACACCACTTGTCAAGTCCTGGATCTAGAACTTCCATACAATATTTTACTTGGTCGACCTTGGATTCATGCCTTGAAAGTTGTCCCTTCCACGTATCACCAGTGTTTGAAGTTTCCCTTTGAAGGCACTGATATTACCATATATGGAGACCCTAACCCATTTCAATATTGTACCAATTTGAGAGGTATCTCAAAGCGCCAAGTGCCTATCAACAGTGAAGCTTCAACATCTTCATCCTCTAAATTCATTGACTCATCAACACTTGCGAAGCCTCCCGCATCCACATCCACTACCACAACATCCACTTCTGCTTCTTCGGCAACCATGACCACCTCCATGACATCTAACACTTCATCCATCACCCCAAGCATCGACGCAAGTATTAAGATCCAGGACCAAGGGTGTGGAGAGTATAAGTTGAATACAACCTATTGCATAACGAGGATGCCTAAGTCTCCCTAGGTCTACGACAAGCCTTGTTTCATGTTAGAGTCAAAAGAAATTTTTAGAGTCCCTCCAAAAATAGTATTCATAAAGTGGGGTGAAATGAGTCAAAAGGACATTGATAATGTGTTATCTTGGATTTATAGAGAACCAGAGGATCCAACTCCCTTGCTAGTAAAAATGTATGGTAAACATCTTTTCTCAAAGTGTGTGTTTACCTCACACTTCAATTTGGTTATTAAAATGAACAAATGCTTTCAACTTGTGTAACCTTTGATTCAATAATAGGAGTATCCTCTCCCCTTGCGCACTTGTGCGATCCTGGGTGCAAGAGAAACTGTTATTGATTCTAGGAAATTGGGCCTTCCTTGGTGGGAAAAAGTACTCACCCCAAGGCGACTCAGACTAGCAATGGAGCTCTTTGGCCGAGCTACCCCTGACCGGTATACAAATGTGAATCCTAAGGGAAAGCATAGGATTACGAGTGCGGATGTGTCATATAGACAGAGTAGTACTCCCATAAACCCTGTTGAGCATAACCTCTTCAAGCTAGAGTGCCACCTAATCATTGATTAATCTCTTGCCCCATGTATGGCCACTCGAATGGGGGTCCCAAACTAAAAACTCTTGTGTAGTAGCCAAAAACCTTATATCCGCTAGTGCAAGAATGGTCGTTGTGAAGGCATCCACATCTTCACAGTCTTCAGTAGAGGTGATCAGCGTGCCATGGGAGTTTTATGGGCGCTGGAAGCTTGGTTGGCCTGAGAAGAGAGTGCACTGTAAGGGGGAGCGCATGCAGCCAAGCTTCTGGATGCACACGCTAAGGATATGTGGCTGGGGAAACCCAAGTGGAATCTAGCAGATATTGTCCTGGCCTAACCATAGGATTTTGCTTGTCTTCTTTGTGATTGATTACACATTCAAAACATCGTGTTTGCTAAGTGTTTTCTGGATTCTCAAACAGTATACACAACAATCCCAAATCTGGAAACGAAACAATCAACTTTAGACAATTCAAAATTTTCATCAAAACATCACAAAACTGAATTCGAGTCCAACATCATAAAAATCATAAAAAGTCCTGAAAAAATCATAAAAATCATAAAAAGTCCTAAACAAAATCATAAAAAGTCCTGAAAAAATCATAAAAAATCATAAAAGTCTTGAAAAAAATCATAAAAGTCCTGAAAAAATTCCTAAAAATCATAAAAATTCCTGAAAAAATTCTAAAAATCATAAACAGTCCTGAAAAAAGACCTAAAAATTGAAAAATGTCCTGAAGAAAGCACAAAAACATCCAAATAACATCACAAATCCCAAAAACAGAGTCAAAGTTAGTCATGTCAGTTGTGTTATTCTTTGTCAATAGTCGAACTATGTGGTCTCTGCGCATTTGCTACGTAGGCAAGGCCATCAGTCGGTGTGCCCCCGAGGCCCCCTAGGTTCAGTCCCTTAGGGTTTTCTCAGGTCAAGTCAAAACATGTCAATTCATCTTCAATATGTTCGTCCATCCCTATCGAGCTACGAGGTCTCTAAGTGCACGACGTAGGCAAGGCCATCAATCGATGTGCCCCCGAGGCCATCTAGGTCAGTCCTTTAGGGTTTTTCATTTTTGTCAAATAAGTTATACATAGTCACACTCAGAAACAAGATAGTCATTTGAACGTCAACATTCAAATCGTGAACCAACAAACAACATAGCCCAGTCAGTCATCAAGCCAAACATCCATCAAATTTCCAACACAATGTCAACCTAGTCACTTTATCATCCCCTTCAAGATGTGTCCTTGGAATTGGACCCTGTCAAAACGTCATTTTCCTTTTCAGGATGTGTCTTTCTTGACGACAGGCTTCATCACATAGTCATTGGCCTTTTCAGGATGTGTCCTTCCTGATGATAGGCTTCATCACATAGTCATTGGCCTTTTCAGGATGTTTCCTTCCTGACGATAGGCTCTATCACATAGTCATTGGCCTTTTTAGGATGTGTCCTTCCTAAAGACAGGCGTTGTCACACTGTCAAAACTGTTAGACTCTTCAAATCATCAAACTGTCAAACTATCACGCAATCAACCTTCGACACACAAATCTTGGCAAACATATTGAATGGCTATTGATTTTGCTGGTTTATTTTGTTTTATCTTTTTATTGTTTTATCTCTTGGTCATGTTACTAGCTACCTTGAGGATGTCCCATGAAGAATTTAGAGGTGCAATGATGTCTCATGGTCTAATTTTCCTTGATTGTTGTCTTTGGTGTGTCTTTACAAAAGACTGGGGCAACTTAGCCTTTAGTATGAGTTAGGACATTCCTTGTCTATGGATGTCTATTTTTCGCAAGTGGACGACCTTGCACACCTTGGTCTATGTCATATCATGGTGTTTGTTGTCCATTTGTCACATTTTACCACCCAATGATGATTATGCAATGCCTATGATGTTATTTGGAAAAATATTGAAGTATTCCTTTTTCATCCTCACATCCATGATTTCCACGCTAACATTTCTTCTATTCCTTCATCGTCTAGTCCTCTCATCCATTTCAAGAGCACACTCACATTCTTTCAACTTTCCTGTCCTCTCAAGGGGGCATACCACTACCTCCTCGTCATCCTTCCTCTCCTCACTTTCAAACTAGGACATATTTTTGACTTGTTCTTTGACATAATGCGATAAACTGTATCATTTCAAATAGTTGCAAAATGTAGACACATAAAAATAGCCTCGACTTGCAAACCATATTTTCTATGACAACCACACTTCTCCCTCACATAATTCAGTTATCTCATCATGTCCATTCCTCCGTGATTATTTAAATAAATAAATTATGTTTATTTATTTAAATGCATCACTGATCAATCCTTATTTCCTCCATAACATTATCATTTATCAAATAAACTTATTTATTTAGCCCACTTTCCATCCCACCAAAATAAATAATTAAAATAATTATAAATATCAAGTATTTTATCTCATTCTCATTTATGAATTAAACTATTATTTAATTCATAAGTCAACATTCCTCCATAAATTAAATAATTTCTATTTTTCCAACTACCTATTATTCTCCACCATTGATTTGATTATCTCCAAATAAATCTCAACCCTTCATTTCAAGGCTTGCCCTAACTTTGACCTAATTTTTCCCTAACCCTAATCCTCCTTATGGAATTGATTCTTGGCCTTTGATCTTAGGGCTTCACCAACTTTTAATCCTGGTTGTCCATTCTCAATTTGGCATTCTTTAAAAGGCCCTCTTCCAAGTCATTTTAGATACACACACAAGTTATTTTCAGTATGCTTGAGAGCTTTTTGAGTGCTTGAGCATACACATTACTTCAATATTTTGCTTGGCTTTGTCATAGGTTATAGTTGCACTTCAAATTTGAGGGCAATTATATCATTTTCAGCAAGATGGAGAAGACCAATGGAGGTGAATCAATGGAGGCTTGAAGACTAGATGAATTTGTTTCATACTCTCATGTTTCTTGTTTTCATTGTTCTCCATTGTTATTAGGGATTTAATGGTTTTATGCTCTTTGCAATCTAACTTGGAAATTTCTCTAATTACACCCTCTACCCTTAACCCTTATACCCTCAACCCTTTAACCCTTATATGCTCAACCGTTAAACCCTAATTCTATCTCTCTCCCCTCTACCCTTAACCCTTATACCCTCTATCCTCTACCATCTATCTGTCTCAAACTCCCTCCCTCTCTCTCTCACATCTCTTTCTCTCGTCTCTCCCTCCTACCCTCAACCCTTAACCCTATATCGTATACCCTTTATATCTCTCCCCTTATACCCTTTATCTCTGTCTCAACCCCTATACCCTCTCCCTCTCCCAACACCCTCTCTCTTGCTCACTCACTCCTATCTATCTCCCCTCTACCCTCTACCCTTAACCCATATACCCTCAACCCTTAAACCCTACTTATATATCTCTCCCCTCTACAGTCTACCCTTAACCCTTATACCCTTTATCTCTCTCACACTCCCTCACTCTTTCTCTCTTGA
>VDFB02261593.1:0-42138 GCA_007258455.2 Sequoia sempervirens | reverse complement strand
TATTGCTGGTCCAGAGGGTTTACAATGCCTCCACTAGGAGATCTCATCGCACACACATTTGTTTGTTCACTTCTAGCCAATATTTATTAATTAGAGTGGAGAATACTCTAAAGTGTGGGGATAGCCAAATTAGATACATATCTTAGCTTTTATGTGATACCTGAAAAAATTTCTTTCCATTTTGTATGAGGCTACATTTCATACCTTAACCCCTTCTAATCTCACAAAATAATGCTCGTCTATAACACAGTTTCATTTAATTTAATTTACATTACAAACATTTCATCTATATTAAAGGAACACCAGTGTTCTATTTTGTTCCCTCTTTGGTGTTTGCAACAAATTTTGGCAGGGTTTAATTTCATTGTTTTCTGGCATTGGTTGATAGATATAAGCCATGTCACAATATTTGCTTCATTTTGTAATATAAATTCAAAATCTGGTGAACATTATAAAAAACCTTAGAATTCGTTTAAAAATGCCATAAATTTGTACAGTTTGCTAGAAAGAAAATATAAAGGTTCTGCACAAGCTTTTGGGGGCATCAATGTTTTTCAAAAAAAAAAAAAATCAAAATTCAGTCTGCTGCAGGGCATTTCCATTCTTCTGGCATCCACAAAGTCCTTCACTGCTTTGTTCTATAATCTCTATCTGCACCACGGTTTGTTCTCATCTCACAGTTTACATTTTATTTCGACAGATTCTTTGCCATTTTTTTCACACACGTTATTTATTTACAGCAATAAAATATTCTTCCTACGTCTGGCAGGCTTTTGATATTCTGTAGACCACACATTTTGCATCCTGCATTTGTTTTCCCTGTGTAGCTGTTTCAACTAATCCAGTGTTTATTTCCCTGCATTTTAGCTTTTGTGGAGCCCTTTGTCTTTTTTGTCTCTTATTTCAACTTTTGCCAACATTTTCTTATTCACCGTGAATTCTCTATGAAAACAAAACATGTAAAAATATTCCTCTTCTTTTATTTATATATTTCTCTTTAACTTTTATCTTTTTAATATTTTTAGTTTTTCTAATTAGTTTTATTTATTTATATTTAAAGTTTATCTGTGCTTGCTTATTTACTACAAATATTAATTTATCTAAATATTTTTATTTTTATTTCTTCTCTTTTTTAATTAATTAATTTACATATATATTTAATTTCTAAATTTGTTTTGATTCTTAGGTTATTTGTAGATTTATATTATAAAAATTAAATTATGATTTTTTAATGGAATTTTATTGGTTGACAAACTTGTTTCAATTTTTTACCTCATTGAACTCAACACGAACATGAACCTTGTGACATAGGATAGAAGGGTACAATTATGACTACTTGAATGGGTTGGAGACTCATTGCAAAAAGTACTTAAATCTCTGATAAGACATTCCTTGCCCTTTTGGAGGTGTACTTGTAATGGGGGCGTTTTGGGGGACACAGAGACACCTTGGAAACCCCACCCTCGCTGTCTGTTGTCCCTCATTTTCATGCAGCCCATCTTGGAAACATTTCTCAAACATAGCGATACCCCCCCCGCTGTCCTTTGTCCCTCATTTTCATGCAGACCATCTGGAAACATTTCTCAAACATAGCAATTTTTCCCACAAAAAAACATTTAGAAAAATAAAAAATAAAAGCATCGGACTCTCTATAAGGGCTTCCCAATTAATTTTTAACATATGCTTTCTCACCACCATCTATCATTATGGAGTCTATTTTTTCAATTAATCCTCATAAGTATGGTGGTAAAACACAAGATGAACCAATATTCAACAAGCATAACATGGTCTATTCCTCAAGCAAAATTGATGTATTGCATTTTGAAGGCATGGCAACAGCCATGGAAATATTCTCACTCTTACACACTTATATTGTTGCTTCCATCAAAATTTTTAACTCTTGGATGGATGAGGGAGCAAACATTTTCTAACTGAGAAGAGGAAATTAAAAATTCCAAAATATTATTGTCTAAGGTCCACTTAAAGGCTTTCCTCAACATCAAATTCTATCAGTTGGACCCTACTTGTGAATATGTGTCAAATGATCCATGTGAGGTAGTTCATTGTGACGTGGCAAGTTCCAATGTTTTTTAATTAGAAAATTTAAAGGGTTTAGAGTACTCTTGGACCTTGGTTAAAAGCAATAAAATTATGTAAAATGGCACGTGCGTTGAAGGTTTGTGTGGTTACAAAGGCTTTAATTTGGGCTTAGTGGCGGGGGGCTCCACCCCTCGACTTTGTCTTGTATTTTGATAGGGAGTGTGCCAAAGGTGCTGTCCCTGGGATGCCCCTTGACCCCTGCTCCAGTTTTGAAAAGCAAAATATAAAAATTATTTAGGGCCATGCTAGATGAAAAAGCAACATTTTTTTATACATATACAAAGAACGACCACATTCTTTGGGCATTTTGTTGTAAATTTTATATAATATATGTGTACGTTGACAATGAAAGCAGTGAAATTTTGACATTTGCTAATTTGTGTGTAGACTCTCATGTGAAACCTCAATTCATCTCTAAGTTTAATGCAATAGTATTCTATAATGTATATGGTGAATGCCTTATCAATGTTATCATATGAATATTTGAAATTTCCCTATATTTTTAATAGCTGCCCCCTGTCATCCCTTAAAAAATGGCCTCCCAAAAAATTTGTCCTGGAAATGTGTCCCCTGTGCCTTGCTTCTCTGTCCTGGAAACTTGGTGTAACATAGTTCAGAATTTGTGGCTTCTAACCTTAAGGCTATATCATACCTGGTTGAATTGGACACTGATGTTTGCAAATGCAATCTGCTACTTAGTTCAGGCTTTGGGGATCTAACCTAAAGTAATATCTTAGTTTAGGCTTTGTGGGATCTGACTTAAAAATTATATCTAAGTTTGGTTTTGTGTGATCTGACTTCAGACCATATCATATATATAACAAGTTTTGTAAGCTCTAACAGGCTTTTTTGGATTTTGTGGCCATCTGTAACAAATTGATTGTCATCCTCAAGTCACCATTTAAAATTTTCTGGTTCATGTTGTTTGGGGAATGACCTGCGTTAAATGGAACATATCAGGATGTAATGTCCAATTTTTGGGATAACCCTAAATCTGCCCTAATTTATCAATTTCAAGAGATCACCTTGGGTTTGGGAATGTTTATAGTGCGAGCAGGCCCCTGCAAAACAGAGTTAGAGAATATTTACAAGATAGTATATATATAAGGAAAACAAGAGAATATGGTCAGGGATACAACTATCCGTTAAGTCCTGCAAATATGTTAGTAAACATTTATAAATAAAGACAATATCATATTATAAATATATTGATTTTTCTTTAGATTTTCTAATTCATTTTTCCTTGAACATAATGGTTTGATAGGGTGCCCAAGAAACCCTCTACCCTAGGCCCAAGAGCAGTACACCCCTCTTGGCCCCATGCCATCCATATGGGGTGGTGTGCCTAGTGAGGCGTCCTATTGCTGTTCCCCTGTATCAGAACCATTATTGCTTAACATGTTGGGAGGTTGAGGGTGCAACTACAGCAGGGTTTCCTGGAAAGTCACTCCCTCTAAGCCCAAGAGCAGTACACCCCTCTTGGCCCACATGTGGCGGGCCTCAGCCATCCACCATGGGGTGGTGTACTTAGAGGATGACCCCAACGCTGTTTCCCCTCCTCGTAGGCCCTTAACTCCCCTATCATGGCTAGTTGTTTACAGTCAGATAATATGAATATCATCCCATAATGTAAACACACATATTCTGTTCTTAAATATTAAATCAATGACACAGATTCATCATTCGTATTAACAAATATTGATAACTCAGATTTATGCATATGTGCAGACTATCATTATCATGACCAATAAATATTGGATCTTCTGCAAACATACTGTGTGTAACAGAATTAAATACGTATCATGCTCATCTTCATTTTATATTATATTCACAAAATATCACATGAAGCATACCTCTATTCGGCTGACGTTGGAGTCTCAATTAGAATTGGGATTGCCTTAAGTACTGTCCGAGTGCAGAAAGTGTGATTAATCCTTTTTATTTTTTGATGTTCCTTAGAGCACCCTGGATCTGCTATTAGAGTGTGTATATATATCTCTTCTTATTCCCTTAATATTTTATTGCCTAAACAATGGCTGTGTGTCTAATAATGAATGCTGCTTTAATCTTTAGTAGATGTTGTATTTGCTGACTCTCTGTTCAGAATGTACTTATATCTTCTTCACTATATTTCTTCACCGATGATCACTGACTAATATTCCAAAGATACTACTTATTTTCTGATGGTTCCTTGATATCCTTCTCTTCATTCCTCATTATTATTTATACCCTTAAGCTTTGCATAGAGCGATTGTGTCTCTTGGAACAGAGACGACCTTTCATCATATCCATTAATTGAGGCTTTTGTAACTAATTCTGATTCCATACTCTTTAACAAATCGATGCCTATTGTCTATTCATTACTAATGAGATGCTTATCACTTTATAATTGTGGCCCTCATATACACTTCAAGAGTTGGCGGTGAATAACTCTTTAGGCTGAGTATAGTGTATAGACTTCCCCTTGATGGCTGAGTTTAATTCCATACTGGTCAGTGAAAATGGCGGACTTCCCTTGTAGTGTTTACTCCTGAATCCCACGATTCCTTAACATACGCTCTTCCTTTATGCTCGTAAGCTTCCAACGGCAATCAGCACAGGGGAAATAATTTAGTCAACCATGCTTTTCGTGAAAATAGAATCGGCTTTTCATTTTGACATCATATATGATACCCTGGCTATTTCGATGTACTTCTCCTCCAAGAGTCAGCGCTTTAATATTCAATGGAAGATTCGATAATTATTCACCATTTTTGATGGAAGCGGCAATAATGTTCATCAATCCCATAACATATATTTCAGTGGCATCAATATCTATCACGTTTGGTATTTTGGCAACTATAATAAGATTATATTGGTGTCTCCTTTTTTTGAAGATGGCCAATGGTAAAAGATGTCAACTCTTAGTTTATAGATATGTTTTGATATCAATTCTTCAGTCTACTATGGTGGCTAATAGCGTCGGCCTTCCTAAGTCTTGTGCTTTGTAGCAAATGGAAATACCTGATAATATGCTGTTCGTACACTTGTTTGCTATGATATAGACCCAATAATCGTATATGTGAATGACTCAATACTGTGTAATGTCCCTTTAGGCACTATTATATTTGTTATTTTATATTTTTGTATTAAAATATTATGGTGTATCTGTTTATAATGACAATCATTATTTACCATTTGTATTCAATACTTATAATATTATTATATATTATATGTTACCTGTTCTTATAGATTGATTTTATTAATTTATCTTAAATATAGATATTCTCAGTATTCGTTATTATAATGTTTAATTTATAATACAGTAGTTATAATTATAATATTGTCTTTGACAATTATAATTATATCGAATGGCTAATATCCTTAATATGTATTTCGTTACCTTTAGTGCCCCGATTTCGGGGACATGACACGGGAGAATCTAAGCTTGATAATCTCTTAAGATACACCCATTGCCAGCCCATATGAAGGTTTTTCAAGGCTTCAACATAGTTGGTATTGATGCATGTGATTGGTGATGGCTGCCAGCTAGATTGAAAGTTCATGCTGTGTAGAATGTAGAGGAAATGTAATGTACATAAGAAAATGGTCTCTCTTAAATATTTTGCTGGAATGTTCTTATCTGTAATTCAATAGATTGAAGTATGTAGAGGAAATGTCATGTACATAAGAAAATGGTCTCTCTTAAATATTTTGCTGGAATATTCTTATCCATAATCCAATCAATATTCAACAAGTGGTTTCAATCTATTGGGCCTTACATGATTCATAAAGCATTCCAAATTGATAGTTGAATAATCCCCCATTTCTTGAATCTGGTGTATACTGCCTAATTATTCTTCTATTTAATGAATTAGTCTAGTATGCATGAAATTGAATAATCCTCTATTTCATGAATACATGTCAATTGAAGTAGGATAATACATAATACCAATTACTTTTTTTTGGTCCCAGATTTTTCTGGTATTTGGGGCAAAGAAGAAAGAGATGATTAATGTCTATGTTATGTTGTAGAAAAAAATGCATCAGGTTCAGCTATCTATCTTTTGTGTTGTTAAGCATTGTATGTGAAATTTTTTGCTGAATGGATAAAACATATGAATGTCTTAATCTTAGGTCATACTGTGCTAGTCCAGTTTTGGCATAATAATTTGCATGTTGCTTATTGGCTGTATTAGATAGATATATCCTTGTTTGTAGAAGATGCACTATTTGAAGATACAGTGGAAACAATGCCGTTGATGTTACTTCATAAGATCTTGTGAGATTTTATGTAATTGCTTTGTCCATACACTGTGTAAAAGGATCCCAATGCTATGTTTTGGTTACGAGCATTTGGTCAGGGATCAATGTGCTATTGACAGCAATTTAGCCCTCTGGCTGAATAAGTACTGGCTGCTGCAGCTTGTTTTTACTTCCTATGGTTGATTATTGATTAAATGTTTATTTCCCTGTTATGCACTCTATGAGAGTCTTATTGTTTGTCTGTCTCTAATATGCCAGAAAAGCTAAGACTTAAGGATTATAATTTCTTGTATAAGATGAGCTCATGTCATCATTCTGGTATGAGAATGACAATAAGTCAGATAGTTTTGGAAGATGGATTGCTGGTTAAGATGCTTGTTGATAACTTTCCCATTCCAAAGAGATACTGTTTTAGACATAATCCTCCAGGCAAGGTTACTTGCAAGGACCTGATTAATAATATCTAGTTTGCAAGTTGCTTCGTCAAATGGGATTGAGAGGGTTATCTTGTTCCATGGGAATAACTTGATCTTTATTCTTCTTAATTTTCTGAGCTCCCAGTTTTAAAGTTTAAAGTTGACCTTTTTTATTTTTATCTGATAGGCTTCTTATGCGAGTCTTTGAGCCTAGAAAATTGTCTAATGCCATAAAACAGCTTTAAGGCTGCTGGCAAACATCTTTAAACCTGCTAGAAACATCTTTACAAAACTGACCAAAATTAAATCTTTCAGCTGTAAAAATTAAATCTGTCCAATTTGGAGAGGGTCTGGCCCAGCCACCAACCCTTCTCCAATCCAATAGAAAGTGGCATCTGCAGACTTCATGACTTGGTCTTCTGAGAAAGCAGTGAGGCAGAGGAAGCACAATTGCAAGGAAATGCCATAGCCAGTGACATTGGCCAAAGCATTGTAGCTTTATCTCAACATCCAATTTTAGAGGTTTCACCATCCACATTGCTCCAAGAAGGGACACAAATGTGGTTGTGCTTCTCAAACAATCAACCATCTCCGAATGAGAAGCTAGCTAAAGATGGAGAAATTCCTCCAACCTCTAGTGCCTCCAGCCTCCTCTTTGTTATCATTACACACTATCCATCAAATGTAGCCTAGGTGTCTCCAAAAGCTTTGTTAGGTATAACATGGATGGTCCCAGACTCCCAAGAGTACAAGCATTATATGTGGCCATGCTCCAATTTGGAAAATAACGAGTGTTGGTTTCAACCCATAATGCACCCTTTTACAATGTGATGTGAACACAAAGAAATCCTTATAATTCCTTCCCAAAAAGGTTTATTTCTTCATGGACAAAATGACTCAAAAGAATAATAATACGGGTTTAGAACTTGCAACCACTCATAACCAACTATATCAACTTTTCCAATGGGTGCACAGTGCTGGAAAACATATTGCTAGTCGTACGAGTAGTTGGATACAAAATAAATGTAAGAAGACAATTTTTTTTTGTGAGCCAGAATCATTTTTGAACTCATGACCTCTTTGTAATCTACACTCAATTTTCACCAACTCACCTATGCACCACACTTGGAGATTCACCGCCAATGTTATTATTAAACCACTGCCAGAATAAGGAAACAAATAGATAATACAAAACTTTACATGCAGTGTTGATTTAAGATAGCTTCGGTCAGATATAAATGATGATTGCATTAATGCATTATCATCATTTATATTTAACCTAAACTGTCATATAATCCTTCAAATTAAATTTTCGAATTTCTGTAGATGATCAAAATTCGAATTTCGATAAATCGAATTTCATTTAAGATGATTGTTGTATTAACATTAGTTTGAGTTAACTCCGAATAACTCTGTTAGTTATGCAACCCGCGCACTCAAGGGTCACGTCCCATGAGTGGACGCATCTTCACTTTGTGGAGACACGTCCTCTCATGGGACGTGTCTCTTCTTGAGTCGCGTCTTCATCTCATTTAAGGGACTTCTTTTCCCTGTCTTGCAGGACATTGAAATCGATAGATGCTCTGCTCCAGGGAGACCACATACTTCAAAGAAGACTCAGACGTGTGACTTTAATCTTCTGGATATAATCTGAAAATATTTAATCTTATTTAACATGCAGAAAATAAGAATCAACCTACAAACACATGCTAATGGGAAACGATAAATTATGAATATTGTTTCTCTTCACATGCCTTCCTTCACACTTCATCAATGCTGAATGCCTCTATTCTGCCCAGCAATATTCAGGGTTGTCACGCTTTCAAGACCTGTTCCCTCACTTGCAAATATATTATTTTCTGGGCTGTGCCACTCTTAACGTCTGCCCTTAACCTGTTTGTGCTCAGAAAAAACCCCACAAATGTAACAAATAAAATGCCATTACACAGTTGCTTAACAAAATATTCAACGTGTAACTCAAAGAGGAAACAGCAAAGCTTGAACAGCCCACTATAGTACTTTATGGGCTGGTTGAGAATAACGCCTTCCCTTCTTATTCTCCACTCATAACAGTTGTTGAATGAATTGGTCAACCAAACATTTCTAAAACACCGTATGGAAGACTGCAATGTCTTTGAAAAAATGGAATAGAGCAAATGGATTTTTAGCAACTTTATTCTCCAAATAGACTGTAATATGCATTTATTATATCATTTATGAACGGAATTCCAATCACTATTAGTATTACATCATAATATATTGTGACCTTGAACTCCAGTGGTTTGGTGCAAAAATCTTTTTATTCTCTGTTCACTCTCTCCAGGAATATTACAGCAGGTGAAGCACTGCACTGGGATGATCCTTTGAAGTTTGCCTAAGACTTTGCAATATTATGCAGAAATTAATAGTTGCCGGATTCGCTTGGACCCGACCGGCAGCTTGAGCTAGGTTCTCAGTGGGTAGAGGGGTGGGGGCCCACGCGCGTGTCCAGACCGGGTGGACTTGGGCAAAAAAAAAAAAATGACTTTTTTAATCATTTTAAAAGCCAAAGAAACCCTAAAACGCATTTCTAATATGATTCTATCACTCTTTTCTCATTTCATTGCTCTCACAAACACATTTTGCTCTCCATTTTTTTCATTTTGCAGGTTGAAGAAGATTGATCAAGTGCAAAAGAAAGTGAGGATAACTTGCACAAAAGAAGATCTAATCACTTAAGGTATGCATTTTAACTCATTTTTTCAAGTTTATGATGGATTCTTTCAAGTTTTTGAAGATTTTTTGCAAGTTTTTGAAGATTTTTTCAATTTTTTTCAATTTTTTTTTATAAATTTTTTTTTAGAAAAGAAGAAATAAGATTTGCTATTTGTTTTAATGTGTTTTGGTGTTCATTTTGTAATTTGTTCAATATTTTATATTTCTTATAACAGTAAAATCAAAGTTCAAATGGCTACAAGTTCAAGTTCAGTGGGTGTTCCTGCTGGTAAAAACCAAAAGTATAAAATTGATGCAGCATCTCCTTTATGGCATCATACTACAATGGTTGAACAGCTTCCAGGAGGTGGGGCATTTGTTTGGATTTGTGATGAGTGTAAAGTCACATTTAAGAGCTCATATAGTCGAGTGAGATTTCACCTTTGTGGACAAGGTGGGCAAGGGATTAGACCATGTGCAGGGCCAGATAAGAAGGGGTTGTCAAAGGATAAAATTATGAAATACATTGCTGAACAAGAAGAAGCTGATGCGAAGTCTGAAAGAACAAAATTAAGAACCCATCCTTTAGCAAAGAAAAAATCAATTACTTTGCCTGAAGATTCAGTAATGGCCTCTCAACATCCTTTCTTGGAGACACCCTCTGTCGAAGTAGAAAACCCCACTTCTTCCCGCAAAAGAGGACCATTGGATAGGGCATTTCAAAATGAAGCAAGAGACATCGCAGAGGAAAAAATTGCACGTTGCATTTATGCCAATGGTCTTCCTTTCAACTTGGTGAGATCACCATATTGGCATGATATGGTGGAGGCAATCAATGCTGCACCTTCAGGTTTCAAAAGTCCTGGGTATGAAAAGGTGCGCACCACCTTATTAGTAAAAGAAAAAAATCATGTAGAGACATCACTCAAATCAATTAAGGATTCTTGGGTTGAAACAGGATTGTCTATTGTTTCCGATGGATGGAAGGATTGCAAAAATCGACCTTTGATAAATGTTATTGCAGTGTCCCCTAAAGGGGCTATGTTTTTGAAGGCAATTGATTGTGAGGGGCAAATCAAAGATGCAGAATTCATTTCAAAAATCCTCATTGAGTCCATAGAGATGGTGGGTCCGGAAAATGTTGTTCAAGTCATTACAGACAATGCAAAAAATTGTCGGGCTGCAGGTATTTTGGTTGAGCAAAGGTATGAACACATTTTTTGGACACCATGCACTGTACACTCCCTTAACTTGGTGATGCAAGCAATTGGCACTCAAATAGAATGGGTGAAAGAAATATACCAAGAGGCTGAGGAGATCCAAATGTTTGTGACAAACCACCATATGTCACAAAGCATCTTCAGGACTTTCTCGAGATTGGAATTGTTGAAGGTAAATTTAATTTAATTATCAATTATAATTTATTTTAATTTTTTTAATTTTATGGATTTATATTTTAATGTGTTATTATTATTAACTTATGTTTTACATGATCCTAGGTTGCGGAGACCCGATTTGCATCACACACAATCGTTTTGAGACGACTTGTGAAGGTGCGAGACGCATTGGGTGCCATGGTTATTAGCAACCAATGGAGTATTTGGAAAACATCAAGTTCAGAGAGGGCTCGAAAGGTCAAGTCATTGATCCTAGGGGATGATTGGTGGGATCGTGTGGCCTATGTCTTGAGATTCACTGATCCTATCATGACTATGCTCAGGTTTGCTGATACAGATAAACCATGTTTGGGGGATATCTATGATGGTATTGACTCCATGATAGAAAAAATAAGGGTGATAATAGCAGAAAAAGAGAATGACCCCCAAGAAACATTTTTTCATAGAGTTGAAAAAATCATTCACCACCGTTGGGCCAAGATGAACACACCATTGCATCTCCTTGCATATGCATTATCTCCCAAATACTATAGTTCACAGATACTTGCTTTGCCAGGGAGAACTCCACCATATAGAGATAGTGAAGTTGCTAATGGGTACAAGCAAGCATTCAAAAGACTCTTCATAGATCCAGAAGTGGTGGAAAATGTTAGGAAAGAGTTTGGCTTGTTCATCACAGGACAAACACTTAGTCCTTGTGCTACTCAAGACCAATACAAAGTAGATGCTTGTACATGGTGGTACCTCCATGGGCAAGATTTTATGTTCCTCCAACCTCTTGCAATCAAGATTCTATCACAAGTAATTTTTATTTTTTAATTTTTTTTATTTAACATTTGTATTGTAGACTTTAAGTTTAGTAGTACTACTTACCATTATTTAATTTATTTTGCATTTTTTATTTCTAAGTTATTTTGGTTTTCTCTCCAATTTCAATAGGTTGCAAGTTCTTCTTCGGCTGAACGAAATTGGAGTACATACTCCTATATCCACTCAGTGAAGCGTAACCGGTTGGGTGCAAAAAAAGCAGAAGACTTGGTTTATGTCCATTCCAACTTGCGTCTTCTATCACATAAGCAAGATGAGTACAAGGATGGTTCAATGAAGAATTGGGACATAGCCCCTGAGAGTGCCAACTTGGATGCATCTATTGCAGAGCTTGCTAGAGTCACTATAGATGGAGATGATGATGATGAGACTCTTGCACATGATGCACCTACTACAAGTGGCACTGGCAGTGCATTTGTTTGTGGTTCAAATGATGATGATCTAGACCCTTTTGATGATTGATGAATAATTGTAATGATCTTCATTTGAATCATGACTAAAGAGTACAAAGACATATATGATATTATTAATATATGAGTATGACATATGTATTGGAATTTTGAACTATCAATTGGCATTTATGATTTATCTTTCTAAGCTTGTAGTTTATCACTAGCATTGATCAATGATTTTAGATTTAATGATGATTGATGATTGATGAAGTATCATAGACTCATAGTTCATACTATCAAATGTATTTACAATTTTGTATATTTTTAATTATATATATATATATATATATATATATAACCCAAACGCATCGTATTTCAGAAAACGCTATCGGCATCTGCATCCCTTACCCATGCCCGCTCCCTCGACTCAACCGCAACTAAGAGAATTATTATCAACATAGCTTTCTGCAATTTTCAATACAACAGGGGAACTTGCTACATCTTGCCTTTCAATTTGCACTGCCTTAAGTGCTGATGTGAAAATTTCAACTCTTTTCACTGGTTCCAACTCTCTAGCATCGGTTAAACTCTAATGCCATTGAAACTTCACAATTAAATGTCCAGCATCTTCCTGGTGTCAATGCCTAGCATTGTGATCAATCAGCCTTTGAAAAATTGCATCGTTTAGTTAAACAAGTAGCTAATTCATATGCCAAACACAAACTCTTATTCTAAAAATTTCAATGCCAGATGCCAAAAACAGAGAGCATGTAACGTATAAAAAAAACTTAAGCATCACTTTGACTGGATTAATAATTGTTATTGCAGTAGAAGGTATCAATGCCTCACAAAATCTCCACACCTTTCCTACAGAATTGTAAATTATTCAACCTTTCTAATGCCTCTGCTTCAGGCCGATTTAATCAAAGATTTTAATGCTTTTCTTCAACATTTTTACCATAGGCTCTGATACTAAATTTGAAATGGTGGAGCATACAAAGTTGAAATGAGATTACACCATTATTACTGATAGTAGAAACAAAATGCATTATGTTATTTATTTCTCTGGGATTCTCATAAACTGATTTTACTTTACATTGTACTGGCTTATAAAGCCTTGCTTTCCGGTACAAAACTGTCCAAATTATGTTACTTGAAAGTAACTCCCCCAAAACCATCTAATGATATTAATTACTAATATTAAAAAACAAACACCTATTTATTTATTTATCTAATCTATACTATACATACTAGAGATGCAATATTAATTTCAACATGGACAAGGTTTATAAAACTCACTGACTTGGTCATATTGGAAAGCTTTGGTCAGCTGAGAATGGATTCTACCTTTATCAAGTCTATCCCAACTTCTCCTCCAACCACATAGCCATGTAGACCAGTGGTTGCCTTGCGAGTTAACATTTATGAAGATATAAGATCAGTTTATGCCGAGGTCTCTGACATGCTGCAAATAAAAGATGTTCCTTTTATGCATGGCTGTAAACTATGATCTCATTTGAGTAAAGTACCATATAAGAACCTATGAATGACACTGCATAATTCACTGCCGACATGTATGTAGTTATCTGTTGTTCAAGTCTTTCTCTGTTTTGAACGCAGTTATCCGTTGTTCTCTTTGAATTGAATTTGATGATGATCTGATATCAAGCCCAATCTGGCGATGTATTTAACATGTTGCAGTTGGTCCAACAAATCATCTATCTATTGAAAAATGACTATATCCATGATAATGATCTCGTTCAAAGCTCTATAATCTCTGCATAAATGCCATGTTCAGTCAATCATTAGGATGATCACAATCAGCAAAGCAAATGATGGAGTACTTGGGTGAATTACTTTTTAGTATTTTACTCCTACAAGCCTTGGGGTTGTTTCTTAACTTAATTCTTGTTTTCCCCTGGATTTGTCTCTACAACCTAATATGAAAAATGGTGAATCAAGCAATAGTTATATATCATGCTCTACCTGTCTCATTAGTGGCAAAACTCTTGGGATTTGGAATACTTATTTGGAATGATAAGAACTCCTTAATTTGATGTCTTTGCTCTCCTGTATTTCTTTTGATAGCATTTATTAGTCTTTTCACTTGATTAGAACTCACCAATGCAATTGTATGCCCGCCCTTCTATTCAATAATGGTGAAGGCGTCTACATCCTTGACCAAGTGCACTTTTATTTCCTTCTTCATGAAGATTGCATCATTATTGTATGCATATGGGTTGCTAAAATTGCTTCACATGCATCAAGGAAAACTGTGCTCTGCCTCTCTCATTAGCAGCAAACCTCTTGAGATTTGGAATACCTCTTGGAAGGATAGGTACTCCTTCATTTGACACCATTGTTCTCTTGTAATTTTTTGATAGCATTTACTATTCTTTTTGCCTGACTAGCACTCACCAATGCAATCTTATGCCCACCGTTGTATTCAACGATGGTGAAGGCCTCTACATCCTTGAGCAAATGCTCTTTCTTTTCCTCTCTTGTGTACATACATGTATGGGCTACTAAAATCACTCCACGCACATCAAGGGAAACCACATTCACCACCTCATCGACAAATTTCATAGTACTGACAAACTGATTTGCATTACTTTGTACTTTCATCTCTACATCACTATCCACCCATCCTAAGGGTCATGGATACAGGTGGTTGTGAGTGCCTCACCTAAGATTCTTTACCAATTCATACAAAACTATGTTAGAGAGTCAGAACTAAGGAACACATGCTTATCACTTTATTCTCCTTGACTTGTTTGTTTCACATGCTTACTACCTTTTGCATGGTAGTGAATGTTAGCTTCTCATCAATATTGCAATTGTAACTAATCTCTTTTCTATAAACCATACCTGTGATCGTTTTAAATGCACTCATGATGCAATTTTTAACATCTCCTTTTGCCTATGTACCCCCATTTCCTTTTTCCTTTTCTCTTGGAAGCTTATTGTTGATTGGTATTTGAATAATCCCCTGGCTGCCCTTTTTTCTTGTCCATCTCAATATATTGTGCTTGTATACAAACTTTGTCTCTCTTTGGCTTGAAGAGCAGAACTTTCCTCCTGATATGGATGTAAAATCCACCAAGGTACTTGATCACCACATTCTCAGCTCTTGAAGAAATACCTATGTTGATTTATTCTTTTCAAAATTATGTGGTTTAGTATTGAACACTCTAGCCCTCCTTTTGCATATACATAATCGTATATTTTTTTTCCTCCTCTATATAGGTAAAAAAGGTAAATTTAGGTCATCACTAAGCAAGACATCATTTTAGTGTATGAGACCATGCTCATGCAAGCAAGCATTCAACAAGGGACCTCCAAATGAATTACCATTCACATTCCTACCGCCTTTTAGTTTCAAACAAGTGACCTCCACTTTAGAGTACACACAGATTCACCATTTGGCCCACTCCATTTGTACTTTAAATCAACAATTCCCCAACACTAAGTAGTTTTGGATAGTTGAGATAAATAAATCTCTTGAGCTGTCACAGATGATTCTCAGCTTGAAGTCAAGGAATATACATGAATCTGATCATGTGAGTGCACCATCACCTAATTTCAACCGGGTAAGTTTTATTTGTTGCTCTTCATTTATATGACAAGACACTAATATCACTTCTATGATTTGTTGAAGTAAATGGTTTAGCATCTCTATAACTATCTGACCTTGTATGCGGTTGAAATTTTACATTGGCTTCTACATGGAAAGATGGTTGTAATGTTGTAACACTTGAATTCTGTACTGCACTTTTGCACTCTTCTTTTGCCTCCTCTTTCTCTTTATGCCAAGTGGGCCGATTGAAAGAAGTTGCAAACTTTGCACAGAAATAGGCTATAAGCTTGTTGAAATTGAGAGATATATCTACCACATTTGATTCCAATTGATTGAACCTTGCTTCACATGCATCTTCATCTTTATGTAACATAACTAAGGCTCTTCTTGCAAGTTCCACTCCCTCATTCAAATATTCTGATTCAAAGGTAACAACTTCTCCTGATCCCTTCATTTTCCCAACTTAGTCATGGATAAAAGGCTTCCAAACTACAACACAAATCAATAAATAGTGTGGCTGTAATGCTAATCCGCAATTTCTTAAGATATTTGTGAGACAAGTTGAACTCACCAACACAAACTTCCACAAATAATTAATGTTCAATGTGCTCCCTATTGTTGATCCACAAGGCCCTGTGTCAAGTGTGGAAGGATACAGATCTAAACCATGCTCCAATTGATTAGAACTGAGGCTACAATGATAGAAAGTTGAACAAATATAAGATGGAGCATCACAAGTCAGCATCATACACACAAAATTAACAAGTTTGTTTCCCACCGACTTTTTTTTGAAATCTTTAGCCAAAAAGAAGACTTTACTTTTTTTCTTCCTTCAAAGCACTTCTAAATAAATCTCCTTTAGCTATTATCCTCTGAGGTTGTGATGACACCTTATGACATGGGAACTGATGGGATTTTCACTTGGGTTTTGATCATATTTCCCTTTGTGCTGTGACATTCTGTGGTGATTGCCACCACTTTTCTTAATAGTGGAAACTTGCAGATGACTTATTGATCATTGTATGTTTTGGAAACGTACTTAAAGTTTGGAGATTCTATATTCCTAATAGATCATTATGTATAACTCAAATACAACTACAATTATAAATAGGTACCATAAAAATGTGTTGGATAATTCATGTAATGGAAAAATATTGTTGCATCTTGGAATGGTATGATTAGATTACTTTGTGTGTTAGGAAGTTGGATCTTTTCATGCCCCACAAGCAATTTGTTTCAATCAGTATTACCATAGCATGAACTGAATATTTTTTGTGACAAAGTATATGGGGCATTGCAACTTCTTAGTATTGAAATAAATTGCCATTGTATGGATAAGGGAGGAAACATAGGTCTTATGACTGAGATGAGGAAGTTGTGTCACCCCATATTCTCATAACAATATTTATAACCTTTCTTGTGGTGAAAATCAAATTATTTGAAACTGTTCATCTTCTTTGATGCAATTTTCGGTCTCTAACTAGGAGAATCTAGTTGTTAATAGGTTGCAGGATTCTTCAGTAGTTTAAGAATTTGTTACAAAAGAAATAAATGTGTAGTCCTTGGTACTCGGTGTAAACATGCAAAATTTGTTGGTGAGGTAGAATAGGTTCATGCTCTAAACATGGAAAGGTGAAATAATGTATCATGTATCCAAGCCAAGCATAGACTGTTAAATATGAAAGGCAATTTTATTGGCATAGCCTGAACTGGAAATATCCACAGATTCATGAATACTGTTCAATACTGTTAAAACTCCCATTTTGGTACTGACTGGGAGGATGTACACCAAGGTTGTGGAGTCTGGCTTTAGAATTGCCAACTGTATTTGTCTAAAAGTTTCCAATGACTTTTCAACAAACACCTTATGTGCACATCCTGAAATTGTTTGCCATCCCTGAGACATCATTTTTCTCATCTTGAAAATATCCTGCCGCATTCATCTTTCAAGACAGTTTCTCAACTTCGCAATGCTTTTCCATGTCAGTTGGTGTGAACTATCTCCCACATGTAAAGCATGTATCATCATATGGTCTTCAATCCAACTACATCTGGGTATCATTTTAATTCCCCTTTCATCAATTTCCTTGCAACAATCTGAAAGATAAATTTGGTCAGTGTGACAGTCAACACATCTGCACCACCACCAAATGTTTAATTTACATTAAATAATGAAGTTTTGGGTTTCCTTAAGACGGCCAGCATGTACAAGGAGTCACTTATGGCATTGAAGTATGTACAACCCTCATCTACAAAACTTGCACACATGCATGCTATCAAAGCACAAGCAGAGCTTATGCGGTTAGGGTGTGTTCATGAGTGCTTCTTTAGTTCAAATCTTGGAGAACTTCCTTGTGAAATCCATTTTTTTCCTATTTACAATTATTGCTATTATGAGACCACATTTCCTTTGTGGAAGGTTTTTGCAGTACACGTCTTGTGTATGCATCTGCATTTTGTGTGTATATGTACTAAAACATTTTTAACTACATCTTTACTAAATTCTTCTTTACAGTTAGGTTTTGATGAATGTCCATAGCATGTTTTAAATTTCCTAATCTGGCACAGGGTGGGAGGATATTGGCAAAGGTTAGTGACTCTGTCTTTGCACTTGCCAATTACATTTTCTTAAAAGTTTCCAAGACCTCTTTGTCAAAACCATTTTGTGCATATCTTGCAATAAGTTTCCATGTATCTTTTTAATTCCTTTATATGTCATTAAGTTCCATGCAACACACTTGAAGATAAACTTTTTACAATGTGGCCGGCAACATATCCCACGATAAGTTTTAGATTTTCATCAATATGGCTAGGAAACTGAGAAGGTCAAACATGCACATACGATGATCAGTTGTATGCAATGTGCATGATGCAACAAGAATCATTCATGCCATTGAAGTATCTACATTGTACAATGCTCGTGCAGTAAACCTGCATGGCTGTATGCTAATAGAAGACATGAAAATCTTACATTGTAGTGTTATGTTCTGCAGTGCTTCGTTAGTGCAAAGAACTTGATAGCATCCTTGTAATAATTGCAGTCAACAAGACAACCTCTTTTTGAGGTGTGCTGTCAAATATTTATCATGGCATGTGTATGCTTCCACATTTTACATTTGCGATTGTCTCTGAAAAAAATCCTCTTTCGATTATCCCATACCTTGTTCTAAGGCAAACATTTTGGTATTGGTTGAGAGGATGCTGGCAAAGTCATGTAGTCTCACTTTGCTATTGCAATTTTATGGGAACACTAAGTGGTAATTAGGATTCAATGTACATAATAACTTAAGACAAACAGCCAAACAATTCTGTTAGTCTAGATCAATTTTTTGTTGTTTTGGCTGAACTCACTTTTTGAAACTGGTCAATTAAAGCATCAATTCTCACGGTGTCAATTTAATTGATTCAGATTTTGTAAGTCGGTCACTCCATGATGTAGTCCCACTGTCTCCATCATCTCAACATGCAACATACACATTCTCTTTTACCACTCTTTTTTAGGCATTATTTATCAGCTACTTTCATACTTTACATGATGTGTACTAGTTCTCTATTGAGCTATCGACATTTTCATTTTCTATTTGATTTCTTCCCCCATGTAGGCCTTCTGATCATGCTCATAAGTGGATTTGAATTTATAGATGTAGTTACTCTTTTTTTCACCAAGCGGCTCTTCCCATATGATCAGCTTGACTTTATTATGTATCTTTTTATTTGTGGATTTGTGGTTGGGCAATCATGTGGGCTAATGTTCCACATACTCAACCACTTGTTTGTTTGGTTAAACCAAGTGCTTCTTGTCGTATAACTCTTTGCAAACTATAATTATGTTCTAACAATGAATACTGTTTTACTTAGGTAGTCTGGTATTCACAACATAGCTGCTGACTCCAATAGATGTGTTTTTGTTCGAGCTAATAATATCTCATATAGAACTGATGCTTTGATTTAACTCTTGTGAAATAACTGGTGTTAATTTAAATACATGATTTCTTTAGCTCCACAAACCACAGTCAAAGTTGCATTCCTTAGGGACCTACGTACTTCTGGTTAAGAGAATTTGATTTACCTACAATAGTTAACTTGGGTGAATGTTTCCTGTACATAATGAATAAGATTCTGTCTAGCAGTATATTTTATGGTGCTTCCGTCCTTATCATTAATCATCTCATCTTGATACGGTGCCTGTTTTCTGCTTGCGAGTTGGTATTCATTCCTACAGTGTTGGTTGATATCATGCTCGTGAATGGTGAGTGTGTTTAAATGGGCAGCATTAAGTATGCCAGCAAATTATATGCTCCATTATTTTCTCACATGGCTTTTTCTATAGACATAGGTTTTGAAACTTTGCCGTTATTTGGATGGTTGTTCCATATACCCCAGTCGATTCTACACGGTGGATGTTCGAAGTGGGCAGTTCCAAAATAAGTTACCAGATTATTCTTCTATGCTCTTTTGTCATTGTTTTTTCTGTGGACGTGGATTTTGAAGCCCAGGCATTGTTCAGAACATCAAAACTATCTACAAAAGTATTGTTTAGAATTTTCCTTGTCTTTTTCTTTTTTAACATATAAGTTATACGTTTTCAACATTTAAACCCAAGAATTTGATTCCCTATGGGTTCTCTTAGTGCACGTGTGGAAAGTAAATTGTGCTTCTTATTGATACTCGCATTTCACTTGTTTATAATTTGGGAAGTAGAAACAAATAACTAAATACAAATAGGTGATTAGAAGTATCGTGTTTTTATGTTAGCTTTCTAATTAATGTATGATTTGACACTGTCTACAACAGAACTCCCCATGGTCTTGCCTTTCAAAGTACTTCGATTACCATTATTTGGTGTGGGCTCATTTTTTTTTGGTTTGCTTGTAAAATATTGGTAGGTAGTTTAAATTATGGTTTGAAGCCTGCCAAATTCTCTCTATACATCGTATATTGAATTATACTTAAAGATAAATTTTCATTCGTCTTATTTAGGTTTTAAAGAAATGCATAATATAATTTATAGACAGTAGGAACTACGGATTGTTATTTTGCACTCATATGAATGTTTGCTTACTTCAAGATGAAATTAAATTAGGTGAAAAGAACAAAAACAAACAAGTATAGCTAACAATTTATTTGCTTGTGGACCTTTGCAAATTTAGTGTACTTAAAGGAATGCTTCCCAGCTTTAATGCTAAGGTCAAAGTGATCTCATGATGGTGTACTTGGAAGGTTTTTATAATTTTACATTTAGAAGAGTATGATAGAGATGAAACAATAAGTGCAAAGCATTATATGGACACCATCCTCTTTTGCAGCCTTGCACTAAAAATTGCGTACGATAAATATATAGAAAGAAACAAAATATGTTGGGATATTTAAAATAAAAAATAAAAAATGATCAGAGTGATACATCGGAGACAATATTTAACAGCAAACAAGAATTTCATTAAGTTTACCAAATAAAAGATGATGGGTGGATATGTTAACAAAATCAGAGGATTATCTAGCTTGTTTAATTGGCTCCAGGTTATTTAGAGACCTCACTTTTTGATTGCTGCGATTATATACTTTATTTTTGTTCCATCTTTTTTTCCATCGGCAAAATGTTTATAGCAAAGGCTTGTTAACCATTCTTTTGTGCAGTTTGAAGTTCAAAGGTGGTTTCATTGATCTCATTGTTTATCCATTGTTATAAAATATTTGCTATCATATAACTTGGGAAAAGCATTTTTTTTCTCGATTCGAGTGTTTTGTTCTTCTTAGTCCCTTCACCATAATCTCTACGTATCTTAGAAAATTCGTGTTCTATTTGTTGAGGAAATTTTAGCTAGTCTTGGTGTGAGCTTCTCATGATTGGTAAGATTGTCTAATCGTGCCTCATCTAACTAATCGTGTTCTATTTGTTGAGGAAATTTTAGCTAGTCTTGGTGTGAGCTTCTCATGATTGGTAAGATTGTCTAATCGTGCCTCATCTAACTAATTTTTTTAATACCTTATATATTTCATTTTTTTATAGAATATATATATTCAGTTTCTTTTTGTGAAGTAGGAAAAGAGATCCTAGAACCAACAAGTAGATTAAGTAGGATCAACTTTTTTTCTTTAACTCTACATTCGAATGCAAACCAATTAGGGTGTGATGATTGGTTAGCTGCCCACAATGGGAGAGCCAATTTTTTAGAGTTTGGTTCTTTTGAGTTGTAAAAAGGAGAATTTGTAAACGAAGATGCACAGAAAAAATGCAGAATAACAGAGAAAAGAAAATGAAAAGAGTCGAGACAAAAGATTTACAGTGGTTCACCAATATTGGCTACGTCCACTATCTTAGCAAGACAAATCTTATTCATTAGAGTTTTTAACAGCATACATTTTGTATTCCTTCGAATACAACATATCTAGTTTTAACCAAATGAAAAAGAAGTCTAATAAAGGCCAAAGACCTCAATCATTGGGTCATGCCAAAAGCCACGACTGTTGGGCTTCATTCTTTAACAAACTCCCACTTGAAGACCAACGAAGACTGCTCCAAAGCAAGACTTCCCTTGCAATTCCTCTAATATCAAACTGGTACAAGGCCGAGAGAAGCCCTACATTATTCAAACTTCTCTTGCAAGACTGCCTTTGTCAAAGCATCTGGTGGATTCAAGGTTGTATCAATTTTAGCAACCCGTAACTTGCCCTCTTCGACTACATGGCGAACATAGTGATGTAACAAACGCTGCAACCATGTCATCTCCCTGGCTCCTTCGGAGAGAGCCATGTATTCAGCCTCAACAGAAGAAAGAGCAACAGATTGTTGTAATCTGGAAACCCAACTAATGGCTACCCTAACAAAAGTGAAAACATAACCAGTAGTAGACCTGCGTTTGTCTAAATCTCCGCCTAAATCAGAATCAACAATTCCTTATAGCTAATTGTCTCTTCCAAAACACAACCCATAATCAGAAGTACCTCTAAGATACCTTAAGATCCATTTGACCGCCTCCCAATGAGGTTTACCAGGATTACTCATAAATCGACTAACTACTCCCATTACATGAGCAATATTCGGACGAGTAGAGACCATGGCATACATAATGCTGCCAACTGCAGATGCATAAGGAATGTCCTTCATAAATTCCTGATCCTCGTGAGTTGTAGGACACATTTTAGAAGATAATCGAAAATGACCAGCTAAAGGAGTACTGACGGGCTTAGCATTGGTCATACCAAATCTATCCAGTACCTTATCAATGTATTGTTTCTGTGACAACTTGATTTCTCTCTTCTTTCTATCCCGAAAAATGGTCATACCAAGAATTCTTCTCGCTGCCCCTAAATCCTTCATAGCAAATCTGTTAGCTAACTGATCCTTAAGCTCATGGACAATCCGCATGCTAGTGCCGGTTACTAACATGTCATCAACATAGAGTAGAAGAATAACAAATTCGCCATTTGGAAGTTGTTTGAAATACACATAGATCAGATTCACACCTTATAAACTTATGCTCAGTCATGAAACGATCAAATTTAAGATACCATTGTCTTGGGGCTTGCTTGAGCCCATACAGACTTCGCTTCAACTTGCAATAAAGATGTTCTTGCCCCTTTTTGGCAAATCCTTCACGCTGCTCCATGTACAATTCCTCATCAACATCTCCGTGTAAAAGCACAGTTTTGACATTAAACTGTTCAAGCTCAAGATCCCAAACAACTGCAAGACCCAAAACAGTTCGAATTGTTGTCATTTTCACAACCGGTGAAAATATCTCATCAAAATCGATTCCTTTTTGTTGCCCATAACCTTTCACAACTAGCCTGGCCCGATAACGTTTCTTGCCTCCATCTTCCTCCTTCAACTTGTACACCCATTTCTTCTTCAAAGCTTTTCTATCCGGCGGAAGAGGTACCAAATCCCAAGTTTGGTTTGTTAGTAACGACTTCATCTCTTCACGCATTTCATCCTGCCATTTAAGGCAATCAACATCTTTAGTAGCAACTTTAAAATTAGCTGGCTTTGTCTAATCTGAGATCAACAACTCAGATTCTGCCTCTTCACAAAACAATAACTCGTAATTAGAGAACTTAAGAGGTCGCCTCTGCCTGGTAGACCTTCTCAGGTTATTTTCCGATTGGAAATCACTTCCCAGCAAATTGGTGTCCTGTGAGATAGACTGTGTAGGATTAGGAAATGGTGGTCGGAAATCACCACAACTTGGAGGCCGAATTGCACCTGCAAATGGTGAGGAAAGCTCGTGGTCTAGACGAAACTGAGAACCTTCCCCACGTGATTCCTCAAAACAATGTGGGTGCTTTGTTCATGGCTCCTCAGGACGACATAAAGCCTCAACATGGGATTGCAGAAGACCGCTTGAAGCATCAGCATGCGAACCAACCAAGACCCCTCGACTGCGATCATAGAGGCAATTTGAATTTTTAAAGGATGAGAGCTCTGTTCCAATCGGCGTCTCAATGAAGGAACGACCTGGCAAATAATTCTAAGACTCAGAGAGGAAACGTTGATTTTCAGCATCAAGCCGTGAAGACTCTGCACCATGCGGACCTTGCAAAGAGGGTAAAGGCTCTGAAATGAGCCGTTGGGACTTTGTGAAATTCTCCAAGCTAGGATGAAATTCATTCGAGATACGCCCTGTGCTGGGTGATGAACCTTCTGAGACGGGCACAGTATTCTGACTGCCGCCTGAAGACAGAGAACTTGAAATAAGAGAGGAAATTGAAATGACTGAAGAAGCTCCCACTGGATTTGGATTCGGTAATGACTGTGAGACTCCAGGTGATGAATTCTCAAAAAGAGACAAAGGAATATACTCTGTAGTTGGCTTATCTTCAAAAAATTGACCCGCTTTTGTTTGCCATAGAGGCAATGTTTGCAAAACTCCAAGTCAATGAATTTTAGACCCGGAAGTTGTTCTCCTTTAAGCATGACTTCAAGTCCTCGTTTTCTCATGTGTCCGAGCTTGTTATGCCACAGCTCCGTTCCGCTATCCTCAACTGTCAACGCAACTCCAACTTCAACATGACTTTCAAAAACATAAAGACTGCCTACTTTATTTCCCTTTGCAATCACCAAAGACCCCTTAGTCACTTTCCAAGTTTCCGAAGAAAAATTAACATTGCAACCTTGTGCATAGAGCTAGCTAACTGATATCAAATTCCTTTTTAATTTTGGAACATGACATACATCTTTTAACAACCACTTATGTCCGCCTCTTTGCTATAACAAAACATCACCTTTACCAATGATATCACATGCTTTATTGTCTCCTAAGTAGACACTTCCAAACTGACCTTCCTGGTAGTTTGTGAAGACCTCCGTGCATGAAGTGGCATGAAAAGACACACCTGAGTCCAACACCCATGAATATGAAGTGGTGCCACTTGTGGAGAGGATTAAAACACTTTCCTCTTTATCAAAAAAGAGTATTGACTTCGTTGTCCTTAACCTTTTCTTGCGCCTTCTTGTAAGAACGACAATTCTTTTTGGTGTGGCCAGCGTTACCACAAAACCAACAATCATCAATTTTGCCTCTTGATTTCGATCATTTTGCAGATTTCGATCTTCTTCTATAATTGTCTTTGCCTCTATTTTGAGGCCTGCCCCTACTCACCATGGTCAAGGCATCACTGGAAGGAGACTCTTGATTTTTCCTTCTCATGTCTTCGCTAAGAAGAGTTCCTACAACGTCATCAAAATTCAACTTGCTCTTGGCAGCCACCGAAGTGCTAAGTGCCATTACTACACCTTCCCAGCTATTAGGTAAAGAGCACAACAAAATGGCCTTTATTTCACTATCCAAATTAATTCCCACCAAAATCAATTGAGTAACTAAAGTATTGAAATTGTTAAGGTGATTTGAAACAATCCCACCTTTCATTTTCAGATTGTACAACCTCTTCATAATAAATACCTTGTTCGAAGCGGAAGCCATCTCATACATTGACGAAAGCTTTTCCCACAACTCCTTTGAAGTCTTCTCTGCTGAAACATTGAACAATATGTTACTGGATAGCGAAAGGAAGATCGTAGCTCTTTCCTTTTTGTCCAACTTCGCCCACTCTTCATCTGCCATCAAAGATGGCTTCTTTGCTTTCCAGTGCGAGTGAAAAATCCTGCTTAATCAACAAAGACTCCATCTGCACTTTCCATAAACCGAAATTCTGTCCCCCGAATTTCTCTATCTTCGATTCTTCCATAACTTAGGAAATTCTGCACTGAATTCCCAAACAGCTATAGCTCCACCATCGAGCTCTGATACCAATTGTAAATGAAGATGCACAGAAAAAGTGCAGAATAACAGAGAAAAGAAAACAATGAAAAGAGTCGAGACAAGATTTACAGTGGTTCACCAATATTGGCTATGTCCACTATCTTAGTAGGACAAATCTTATTCATCAGAGTTCTTAACAACATACATTCTATATTCCTTCGAATACAACATATCTAGTTTTAACCAAATGAAAAAGAAGTCTAAAGGCCAAAGACCTCAACTGTTGGGTCATGCCAAAAGCCACGACCGTTGGGCTTCATTCTTTAACATAATTTTGATGTGTGTTTTAACAAGCCTATTTGACATAAAGCTTAGATCTAAAAATGTAATTTATCACATAGGCGAGGATGGAAATTGATGAAACATTTACATATCTAAAAAAGAGTGACGTAGAGAAACTTGCTATTGAAACTTGGGCTTGAATTTGAGTATCAAGGGTAGTGGTGCCCTAGACTAAAAAAGTTGCTTTTTCAAGATCTGTAAATTTTAAATGGTAGGCTATAGTTTACTTGCCTAAGTCAACCTATGTTTTGGTGTTACCACCTTCACAAACAACAAATGATGATGATTAAAAGGGCTTACCCTAGGTTGGGTAGATGCCATTTGAACAATAATTGATTGAAACAATAAAAGATAAATTGTTAATGTTACATTGGCATGAAATCTTTGTTGAAGTGATCTCCACACCATGAGTTGACACCAAAGGTTGTTTGATGGATGCTTGAATGACTTAAAGACCCGTGATAGGTTAGTCCACAAAACACAATAGATTGTTGTAGCTAACACGTAGATGATAACTCAATATATTTTTACAATAAGTGCATCTTAATAACTTCTTGTTTCATCATGCCTCCTAATGTTGAAATGAGAAGAATACTTATTTATATATGCATTCCAATTGATCTTTTTGATTATAGGTCAAGTTGATATCCTTTTAATTCTCCAAGGACCAACACCAAAGCCTTAAATTTGAAATAGGTTACCCCTAAGGTCAAGGACGCCCTCGCCCTTGATTGATTGGGTCCTTTTTTTCCTAATTTTTTTGGGATGTCGAGGGTTTTAATTTATTTTCTCAATCTGACCTTGAAACAAATTATATATATATATATATATATATATATATATATATATATATATATATATATATATATATATATATATATATATATATATATATATGTCCAACAATTTACAATGCTACACTTTTGAAGAAAGGTGGTTTTGCAAGAAAATTGTTGGGTTTTTCCCCCCCTTTCTAAAATTAAATATAATATTAAGTGGGGATGTCATATTTCCATCATCTATGTGCTTTGTGCTTTTTGAGGTACATAGTTTGAAAAACTAACCAACTTTTTTAAAATTTGTTCATTTAGTGTGTGCTCATAATGGAGTTTGTATTAGTTTCTAATAAGAGTTTGTATTGGTCTTACATAGATGTCCATGCCCATATGAGTAGAATATTTGTAAATGATATTCAAGGAAAAAAAATTGTTCATTCATGTTTTTTGTTTGGAGAGGTTTTATAGATTCTCTCACATCAATCATCTTTACATTATAGTTCACTAGCACTTGCACCTAAAGGAGGTTCAAGGATTACGCTGATAGAAAACTATCTGTATGAGAGAGTATGTGTTTATGCATGGATGTGCTGCAATTTCTAGTTGCATGTGGCTGGATTAAACAATTAATATTAAGTGCTAAATAATGGAATGAAATAAATTTAGAACTTAGTTTTTTTCCTAAAAGAAATTAATTATTATCTGAATATTTATTTGACTTTTATGTGATAAGTGAGATTTTGGAGGCTTTTACCATTAAACGACAGCTGGTTTACAAGCGTGAGACTTGTTTTAGACTCAAATCTCACACTATACGTAGCCTATCGACTAATAAGTTTTAATTGTTGTTTTTTTTGAGATTTATTTGGGCACAATATTGTTTACCAATTACAACCCATTTATGGATTAAAGACCTTTTTAAAACTTATATAATATAATTTGAGATTAATACTATACATAAATAAAAAATTATTAAATTCAAAAGCAAGTAAAATGAAACGATCGTTTACTTAAAAGGAAATGAAAATCATAAAAGCACTAAAGGCACTCAAGTGCCAAATGTGTAAGGTGGAGATTAATCCATTTTGCGTGTTGGAGCTTCTTACCACTACAAGGTTATCCACCCATCCATTCACTTTCACCGCATCATAGTGATCATCTAGTTTTTCACATGCGTCGACCTGCTTTGCCGCTTTAGCCCTTGTCTTGTTAAATATCTTATTTTCTGTGGGAAGATGCTTCATAATCTCTAGTTGGCACCTCACATCCTCAATATCGATGGATGTTGTAAGCTGCTTCTTCGAATTTGACTCATAGGCGAAGGTGGCTCCGCTCTCCTTGTCATTGCACAGGTAATTTCGGGGTTTAAGTTCTTTCAGGCCCAATAATCCACCACCCATTATAACAAATCCCACTTTTTTCTCAACAAATATTTCACAAAAATGTGTACACTCTTCAGAACTACCTGTTGCTCTCACATGTGAATGCAAAGATAGTGCCACTAAATGAATGAATGAAAGATTTTAATGACGTGCACGAGACTAAACAATCTATGGGACCGAAACAAAACATGTCTAATTTGTCTTCATGCTCTTTTCCAAGTCGGATCTCTTGCTATTAATTTTGACTAGAAGGCTAGCCGTCTGATTAATCTTATCTTCCTCAAATAGTTGGTGCATATTGTCAACTTTCAAACTATTTTTCGTGCTGAGTACGAATATCCTCGTAAGTAGTGCATTCCATGATGATGTGCCATTCCGTTTCGACAACCCCCTTATTGCAGAAAATACAAGTTCTTTCTTCCCAAGTTTCCTTGGGTATCTTCCACTTACCGGTCTCACACCTAAGGTGATGCGATCCCATCCTCAATTGTGCAACTAACAACCTCGCTTTCCCTTTAATAGCTGCACCTAAATAAGTTTTTTTACCATGATCCTTTCTCGGATTAAACTCTTTGATGTTGTATGCTTTTTTTCGCCCAATTTGATTTGTCCACATGACAATTCTAAATTTTTTAGTCACATAGCTTTTTATTTCACTATTGGTGCTAGGACAATAAATTCTAAAATGTTTTAGACTCAAAATGTGAAAGCCATGAGGATGTGCGTTACATAGATATGTACGCCACACCACCACATGGGTTGGAGATTTTTCATCAATCCAGGAAGGTCAATCCCAACTAGGGAAACCTTGATACATGGGATGAATGAAATTAAACATTTCACCTCTTTGAATTGTTTTATTAGGAAGGCTGCAAAAATCTAGCTATTTGATCTCCAAACCAAATTGGAACTTTTGGTTTATTGTGAATAGATTGAAGCAACATCTGGGGTTGGGTTTTGTATTTTTTTTCAAAAATACTTTGAAGTACCAATCATGGCAATAAATTCAGCCAACGAAATGACAAAGAATCCCACCCTTTTCACATCAAAGCATCTATCAAGGTCTTCAAACCTTACCTTTACTTCAAAAATACCTCCTGTTCTCACATTTGGAAACAAATTGTCACCCAAATGAAAGGTGTAAAAAGAGAAGACATATCTCGTTTCAGTCCCATTTTGAGTATGGAAATTTTGACAATAAAACACAAAATAAAATAAAATGATTCGACTGTGTATAGATTCCAAAACATTAAACTCACTGAAACCATGGCAAGGGACTTATTACAGATTTTGCACAAGTTGTGTCATGCTGTCAACTATCCCAATGTGAAAAAATGGTTAAGAGTGTTTTTGAAAAAAAAAATGAGAAACCCAACCACAGATGTTGCTTCAATCTATTCACAGTAAACCAAAAGCTCTGATTTGGTTTGGAGATCAAATGGCTAGATTTTCCCAGCCTTTCTAATAAAACAATTCAAATAGAGGAAAAATGATTAATTTCGTTCATCTCGTGTATCAAGCTTTCCCAAGATGGGATTGACCTTCCCAGATTGATGAAAAATCTCCAACCCATGTGGTGGAGTGGCATCCATATCTGTGTAACACACATCCTCATGGATTTCACATTTTGAGTCTAAATGCTTTCCATATTCATTTTTCCTATTCTTGCGTGGTTACATATTGAAGATGGTGATGTTTAAATTAGGTCACAAATAACTGTATCATTATAAGGAATAGAGGTGGCTGTATATGTAGTGATAAATGCATTCGCCAGCTGCCCTAAAATGCATTAATTAGGTCTATCCACTCGTCTGATCTCCACCATCTAACATACAACAATTGCTAAAACCTTAGCAAAAACTCACCAAAATTTTAGATGTTAGTACACCAATCATATGTTTGAGAGAATCTCCACATTTGCATAGGCTAGGGCACAACTTTATCTTGTGACCTCAACTAAAGAACTCTTTACATTTGTAACAACACTAGTTTGTCCTACCATCATGATTGTCCTTTCTTAGGGTCCATAAGATTTCTTTTAACCAAACACAAAAAGTAACATTATTTGCCATCTTAAATTTTTTGTTTGCTAGCACCATTATGAGCCCGCCCATATATGTAATTAAATCCTTGCAATAGTTTTGTATGGCTTAGATCTACTCTTCTAACTTGGTAATCATCATTTTTTATTAAGATATATGTCAAGCTTCCAATTAATTTATAAGAAAATTTAAACGATTTTTCTACCTAATTTCTTCTTTCATCGAAAATTTCCCAAAATTGTCATCTTCCTCATTAATGTCCAACCCAACTTTGTCTTACAACACAAAGCTTAAAACCCATTTAAATATATCCTCACTTCTAACCAAATATTCAACCAATAGAAGTCCTAGATGTTAGGAATGGTGTTTCGACCTTGTTCCTAATGTTAAGATTGCAAACAGTGCGATTTTCAGGGTATATAATAATTTTTTTTGACCAAAATAAAACATCTATGACACAAAAGAGCTATTAGAGGGAGTTATACTTGTTGACCTACAAACATATGATGCATGACACATGTTATAACACATCATAAGACATTTGGATGGAAACAATGGAGCCAAGATGGAACATCCAAGTTGGCGAGTGGATTTTGATGAGTTTATGAAAGGTGGATGAGATATGTTATTTTTAGCTTGTGAACTCATCTTGGGTTTGGGGTGTTGGATTTTTAACTATTGATTGGGCACCACATTTTTGGGTGGTTTTAGCTCATAATTTTGTAATTACCATTTGATGGTCCTGTGCATTACTTCTATTTATTAGGTTCTTGAGATGGATGTTTATATATTGGGTTTTGTAGGTATTGTTATATTGCTTGATTACTCTAGGTCTCTGGTTGTTGACACTCTTGTAAGATTTTGCAATTGTACTATAAATTTTGATTATTGAATAATATGTTAGGTTTTTCTCTTGAAAAGGTTTTCCTAATGTAAGGTTTTGGTATGGTATATTGCTTGTGTTTGTTTCCTTGTAATTGTGTGATTGGTTTAATTTTGCACATATCCCCTCTCATAGATTAGTGTAAAAAGCATATTCTGCACCTTCACTTCCTTTCACTAGATCTCTTGGCATCTGTATTGCCAATCCCATCCCCCATCAACACAACTTCAATCATCCTTAATGTTTACAAGTCCAAACTTAATAATAATGTTGCCAAAAAGTCCCCAAAACTATCTTTGTCTTCCTCATTCAAACCCAAATTGACTTTTTCTTGCAACATAGAACTTAAAACCCACTTGAAGATATACTCACTTTTAACCAAATCACCATTTTGTAGTCAAACCCAAGCAATATAAAGTCTTAGATCTCTTGGCGTCTATATTGCTAACCACATTATCCATTAACACAACTTTAATCATTCTTAATGTCTCCAAGAAATCAATCACTAAGACATTTCGTAACCACTAGTCAGTTAACCTCATCTTAACCTCTTACGAAATCTACTAGCAAGATGTTTCCATTGTTGCGAGAAGGAAGCAAAGCTCTCACCATTATTATTTTGTGTTGAACAAGTATAAAATGGTTATTTCATGTTTGATGTTATAGGAGAAGTATGCAACAATTTTTTTGGCTAAAGTATTTTATAGTGGCAATGGAGTCATGGGAAGGTGAATGAGCCATTCTAATGCTTGACCTCATAATCTTCGAGGAAATAGTTTCATGAGATATATGTCGCTACAAGAGACTTATTGAAATGCTATGTAGAATTATTTGATATGTTCTTTAGGATCACCCTTCCCTTTGTATTTTTTGAAAATTTGGAATTTCAAAGGGATCATAGTGATAGACCTATGAAAGGGATAAGGACATATGTCACCAAATGTAGATGGTTTCTTTTGATTTCCTACTTGAATTTTAAGGGAAAGGGATCATAGTGATAGACATATCAAAGGGATAAGGAAATATGTCATCAAATATATATGGTTTCTTATGATTTGGGTGTTGCCACGATACTGTGTCTCACTTTTGGGATGTGCTGATTTTTGCCTGAAATCATTGTTTTTAGAAAAAAAACTAATGATTTAAGTCTTGAGAGGCTCTATCTAAAGGGTTTTAATTAAAGAGGGATGAATAAGACCCCCTTAGATCAAAACCCCTTGGATAGAACCCCTATAGTATTAAATCATACCCACAATGGAGTCTCCTTCACAACTATCAAAATGACGGCAAAAAGCCACTTTTTCTTTACCTTTTGAGGGATTAAACATCATTTAAAAATTATATTTTTCAAGATTGTAGCCCTTGAAACTAGCTTTCCAACAAGTATAGGTTTGATATATTTTCATTTTATCATGTACTTAATTTTCAATTTTTACTAAACATAGGTTTTTCTTTGAACATCAAGCTCTTTGTTGTGCAAAGGTGGAAAAATAGTAAACCGTTGTAAAAAAATATCAAAAAATACCCATTCCTTAGATATTGATTTCCTTGTTTCACCCAAAAAATAAAAATTGGATTTCGATATATACACAAAAAGTTAGGTTGTAGGAAACACACGTATGTCCAAATTATAGTTACAATGACGTAAAAAATTAATCTAAAAAAAATATGCAACAAAAAATTATGAAAAAATATCCTTTCCCTAGATATTGATGTTGAGAAACTATATTCCAAAAATTTGAATTTAATCCTTTATAGAAAAAAAGTTATGTTGTATGACACAAACGTTACTTTCTTAACATGTTGCTTTCTATCTAAAACCAATTATTAAAGGAGATGTTGAAAGATTCATGATTTATTTTGAAAAATTTGAATTTTTTTTTTTAGAATCTATACACAAATTTCCACAAATCACTAGTTCACATCATCTTCAAATTCTTTATGGTTTAGCTACTATAGGTCTTAGAAGATGAAGATTTAGTTAAAAATATTGATGTAAATGTCCATCTTGGGCAAAAAGTGAGACACAATATTGTGATTTCACCCATTTCATTCCTGAATTGAATTATATTTCATACATCTTATAATTCTTGTACAATGTTAATGGGGCTAGGATTGTTTGAAATATAGGTTGAGTATGTGTAGTTGTATGGGTGAATGCATTGTTGTTTAAGTGGTGGTTTTTGTTGGTAATGGGATATAGAGTGGTAGGTTGAATGTTGTGATTTTTGTTGCGAGGATGTTGAATTAATGTATTGGTATGGGGTTGGGTTTGATGTATGTGTGATGTATTTTGTATTTTGAGGGAGGGATGTGTGTGAAATATTGAGGGGTGGGAGAGAGTTTTGTGTAATGTTAAGGGGTGGGATTGATGTTTGAAGTTTTTGGATGAAATTTATTGATTTAAGGGTGGTTGAGGTGTGGGTGGGTGTGTGCTATTATTAACCAAAATTGTAGATATTGTAACTCTAAGTTGTGTGGATGGGTTGGGTTGTATTTGTTGTGTAATGGGATGTGATTATGGAAGGATTTGTGAAAGGTTTAGTGTATGTGGAATGATGGAGTTGTGGGATAGTTAAAGAGTTTGTGATACCCATAGGCTATCTAAGGGGTTGTATGTTGTGAATGAAGGGTCTTGTTTTATTTATTATGATATGCCAAAGTCTAGTGAAAGTTAAGCTCCACTTTGGATTAGTTGCAACAAGAAACAACACTTGTCTAATTTGATAATTCTTTCCATTAAATCTTAATTTTATATATTTTGAGTGAATTCTTACTACCTTGGTGAATATTAGGGTTTCAATACAATATTTTAATCTATATCTTGGACTTGGGGAGATGTAAGTTAGTATGTGATCTCACCTTGTGTTTTTGAATTGAAAAGGTGTTCAATCAATCTTGTGGTGAAAGTGTTTGAATCTATTATTTTTTGGTTTGGGACCTTGTAAGTGGCATGCAAAGGTAGACCTAGTTGTGTTTTTTGTGATGTGGGGGTTGATTTTATGTTGGAATGAGAGATGTTTATGTCTAAGGGATGATGTGGTTTCAGAATTGAGTGTTTTTGTTTAAGATGATAAAGGATGGTTTGGAATTATATTTTTATGTACAAGGAATTGGATATGTGTGTGATTAAGATGTTTATGATGATGATATGAATTTGAGTGGTTTTAGACTTGTGAAATAAATGTTTATTTTAGGATAGTATAGTTATGGAAGACTAAGAGGTGATAAAGTAAAGTTGCTTCAAGAAAATTTAGATCTTTTTGTGATTGGGGATGTTATGAATATTTATCCTTTCTTACTTAGGATAGGAAAGTTCCTAAGAAAAATTGGATATGAATTTTGGAGTTCACTAATTTAAGAATATCCAAGGTCCTAAGTTAACTTATCCAAGTATGATAAATGGGCTAACTTAACATACTACTTGAGATAGGAAACTTCTCAAGAAATATGAAAGCTGGAAATATTGAGATATGATTTTGGACAAATTTGATTTTATTTTTGGATAAATATTTTTTTGATTTTTATTGACTATGGTTGGAGATGGAAGTGTAAGTTTTGAGTAATCACATGTGGATGGTAGATCAAGAATTTGGTTATAAGTCCTAATTCCAAAATGAAAGAAGGGTGGTTATGTATATGGTTGAAAATGATTAAGTGGGAGTTTGGAGAAATTTTGGAATGTCTATGAAATTTGGCGGATGCCTAATCCAAGTCCAAATTAGGCAATGGTAGGTGGAAAAATCAAAGTGAGATGGATGAAATGATGTCTTGGATAGGTTTGCGGTCAATGAAGGTTAACTATGTTTTTGGTATGGGGATATGGAAGATTTTTAGGATGGTTTAATGACTAAACTAGGTCTATTTATGGTTACCAATGTCAAGGTTTCTATCCAAATGAATAATTTTTTTAATGAGTATAATTGTTCAAATTTTATGTAACATAAGTACCAAAACATAGAGCTAAATTAATAAGACGTGTAGTTGTGGAGTGACATATCGAAATCATTGATATGTGATAGTGCTAAAAGATAGAGAACAATCACTAAAGGGTATATGATGGGCACTGAAACAACGAAAGTGTGGATTGATAGGGTAGAAGCACTAAACTGTAAAACTTGATTGTGTTAAAGATTTAGCAAGATATTTCAAACACAAAGCCACAATAGATGAATTGAATTTTAGAGTGTAAGGTAAGTTGACTTTATTGGTTTATCACTTGCAAACACACCAAACACTTGAGCACATTTCCTAAATTATTTAAGTAGGTGTGTTAACTAATGTGGACCCATAAGTTGAAGATAATACTATCTAACATGAATGGATAGCTAGGGAAATTTTCATACACATGAATTCCCTTACCAATGGTGTCCAAAAGTATTTATCTCAGTTAGCTCTATCTCACCACATGGAATTACACCATGAGTAAATTCAAGGTATGATATGCATCCCTTGCACTGCACTAATTACCAACTCTAAGGTCTTATCTAGGATTTACAAGCTCTCTAGAGGAGTCCAAAAAATACCACAAGGATATGTGAGGCCCAATCCATGAAAAATAACTCATGCACAATTATGGTTTAAGTGCTAACCACTTGGACCAACCCTTCACCTTTTGTCTTGAATCACCAAGGGTCCTAAGGATTTGAACCAAACATGAGGTGACTAGATTGAGGTAAACATTTTGTTCTCCCCTCTTTATATAGCCCACTAAAATGCATGGTTGAGGTCATCCCTTAGGGTGATGAAATTCCCAATAAATCCTCATAATGGGAAATGTTAGTGATATCTATTTTGATCCATAATATTGCAGTAGGTGCAAGGGGAGAGCATACACATAAACTAACATGCCTTAGGGTCTAATCTAAAACAAAGAAGGAGAGTGTGAGGTTTTTGATCCCCAAGATCATACTAGTCACAAGGGGAAAGCATAAACCAATCAAACACTCCACAAACATAGAAAACAAGGTTCTTTAACCTCTAATATGAATTGGCTGCTAATTTAGTGGAAAACAAAAAAATTGACTAAAGAAACTATAAAAAAATTGTTAGTAGTAGTGATTATGTGCTTTGAGTAGTGTGGCGATAGGCTACACCATTGGATTAATTGCTAAATTATAAAAAATGTTGCTCAAAATAGAAAGAAAAAAGTAAACAAATACAAACAAAAAAAGTGCTAATGACAAGACACAAGTGCTAAAAATGTAGGTGTTGATATATAGAGAATAGGTGATGAAAAACTTAAGTGTTATTCAACATAAGTGTGACTCTAATTGAACTGGAAATAGGAAAAAAACATTCATAGGGCAACAACACTAATCCATAGAGCAGGAGCATTAATCTACACAAACACAACATGCCAATGTATTTTAAAAAAAAAAAGAATGTAAACAAAATTAGAAAGTTAGAATTAATTTGAATCATAATGGAAATAATAAAGAATGACTAAAATCAAACAAAATGTAAAAATAAATGATAAAAAAATAGAATAGTTAATATGTATATATAAGTGCTAAACCACAGAAGCATGATTCCATAGACCATAAGCTCTAAAAAGAGCTCTCCTACAAGAAAATATTAAATTCCCTACAAAATAAAAAGTTAGGACACAAAAAGGGTTAATAAACAACTAAAGGATGAAAATAGACATAAAAAAAAGTTATAATTTTTCCACAAAATATTTAAATAGAAGGAAAATGTGAAAAACCAAAAGTGCTAGGTTACAGAGGCACTAAATGAGTCGCAAAATTGTTGATCCCGACTTGTAAGCACTAAGACATAGGTTGAAAGTGTTATTCCAAAACATGCAATGTAAAAATTTGCAACAAAAAATCAAACAACTATTAGTTTTGAGAGACATGGGTCTCAACAAGCATGCTAAAATGAGGTTGATGAAATAGTGAAAGGATAAAAATAACAAGATAATGAAAGTAACACAAAACCTTATACCTTTACTGTAGACATCGAAATTTGGTTTAAGCCTATGACTTCCATATTCTTCATAATTTGTATTCTTCATGGTCATGATTAAATAATGTCAATTATTTAATTGTTCTCTAAAGCTCTTCATTTCTTCTATTAATTAAATAATCTTAATTATTTAATTAATTCACACTTTTCTTTATTCTATCTGATTAATTAAATAAACTCTTTTTATTTAATTATATTACTAATTAACTTTATCCTTCTTCTTCAATTAAATAAAGTCTTATTTAATTCCCCCCCTTTATCATATGTCAACTATAATTAAATAAATCCTTTATTTATTTAATTATTCATTTAGATCCCTTCATCACTTAATTAAATAAATCTTATTTATTTAATTATTCTTCAAATATCAAATCTTGAATTAAATGAATTATTTAATTCATAAATCCTATTCTAACGCATTCCTCTATATTTAAGATAATTGTACAAATTATCTAAGTATTCACTTTGACTTGACTCAACATCTATTTAAATCACTCAGTTAACTCAAGATTTAATGTCTGAGTGGCTTTCTTGAGTAATCTCTTTGTCATATCATTCAGTCATCTAGTTCTAACTCAATTGCGTGTACATGCATATTAATTAAATATTCCTATTTAATTAATTAAATCTTGTGCGTGCATTCGAACATAGATTTGCTTTAATCCATCTTTATCTTTGTCATGCAAAGACTATTCTTTTGTTTTCGAATACCAAACTTGAAGATTAAATCATTTATTTAATCTTTATTTCTATTTCTAATTTATATCACTCATGTCACTAGTAACTGTTATCAGAATGCATGACTAATCTGTCGATCTCAACCGTCCATTGATCTTTCAATCCTGACCTATCGTTCGAAGGATCAATTTTTAGAAATTGATCTGTTCTTCATCATTCCAATCTCTCTTGAAATCGTATGACTTTTAGAGCAATAATCTTGAATCTTTGATGTTTTGTCTTAATCACAACACTTAGGTCATGCTTGCACGAACTTTGAAAATTTGAGGGCAAGTACACTACACAGACGAAATGGAGAAGAATAATGGAGGTTATTCAATGGAATTGATCGCATGTTTGGTAAAATAGTTTCTTTTATGCATGTTGTTCTTAGCTTTCTTTTGTGCTCTATTATCTAAGCTTTGAGGATTCATTAGTATAGTTTGAATATATTTAGATTTGAATTGCTTAACTCTCTCTTGTGTTTTTCTCTGAGCTACATTTGGTGAACCCGACGTGAAGACACCATCTTCACATATATGTAGACTTTTCTTTGATTTTGCAGGTTTTTGTATGGAATGACACATCTTCTTGACGAAACGCTGCAATTGACATTTAGAGACGCATCAGCTTGACGAAACGATGCAATTGACTTTCTTGACAGCATCTGAGATCGGAAACAATGCATCTGAAAAACAATCATGCATCTGTCATTTTCTGAGCCGCAACTGACTAGTAAAATACCGCGACGCATTTGACAGAGAAAATGACACATCCGACTGGTATATTTTTAGGTTTAGACTTTCAATTTACAGTTTCCTTTCGTGTTTTTATTTTTGCTAATCTTTTGTTTTCAACGTGTGTCTTGAGGAGTTAATGAAGTTTTTGCAGATTGATAGTCAAAGACCAATATCAAACTACTAATGAATCTTTCTGCAAAACGCATGTCAAAGACCCTAGTTAAATTTTTGAAACAAATTGTTTGGTAGTGTAGCAAATCTTTCATTTGGATTAAAATTAACAAGTGTCTACTGTGTTTGGTGCGAAAGCACAATTGTGTAATTACCCTCACGATTTGGTACATCGAAGTATCCTCTCCCCTTGCGCATCTGTGCAATCCTAGGTGTAAGAGAAATGGTTACTAACTCTAGAACTTGGGCCTATTCTGGTGGGAAAAAGTACTCACCCCAGGATGACTCAGACCGGTAGCACCCTGAACCCGAGGGACTTCCAGCTGGTATATAAAAGTGGATTCTTGGGGAAAGCCCATGAATCACGCGTATGGTTTCGACGAGATGGATTCGAAAGGGGAATATCACTGCATGGATCATGCCCTACGAATGGAATGCCCTAATTAAACACCTTTGTTTGTAGTGTCCAAAATCTTTCTATTTATTGGTGCAGTAGGTCGGACCTATGAAGCTGTCTCATATTCTTACGGTTCATGTGTAGAGATGAGGGTATGCCATGGGATTTTCATGGGTACTGTAGCTTGGCTACCTTGAATGATGTTAATGAGTCGTGGAGGGGAGCCAAAGGGGTTAAGCTACTAATCATTCGCCTTGAATAAGCGTAGCTGGGGAAACCCAAGTGAGAACTTAGTAAATACTGTCCTACATAGCCTAGGTTGTGCTTGTCTGTTCTCAAATTAAACATTCTTTGAGTCCAAAATAAAACTAAAAACACTTTGTCTTATGATTGTCTTTGTTTTTCGGAACTTGATCACATAAAACAGTGTCAGTTTTATATCTTTATTCATTGAAAACACAACATAGTCGTAACTGTTCACCAGAGATTCACAATTGTTCTATCGAGTCGCATTTGTTTAGCTTAAAGTCACATCTGCCAGATTAGCTTGCATTTGCTCTATCGAAAACTGCATCTGTCTTAGGAAACCGCACTTGTGATATTCTGTGATGCATCTGACGAGGTGAGCGACAACTGTAGTCTGGAACAACGCATTTCCACTATCGCAGAACTTTTACCAGTGCACAGAGTTTAGGAAAACCACATTTGTTACAGTCTGAGTCGCAATTGCCATTACGAGTCGCATCTGTTAAAAACTACACTGGATCTATCCGAAACTGAAGTTTACTAGAAACTCGCAACTGATGACCAAAAAATCACAACTGTGAAACATCACCGCATCTGCTAAATTCTTTGACACATTTTCCTGATTATTAGAAAACCAGAATTCCCAGTCACTGTCCACTCAGCACAGTCATCCTAGTCTTTCATTTGTCTTTTCACAATAGTCCCTGGATGGAAACCTAAAACGATTTGCTCAATTTTGTGTCCTTTAGATATCATTTAGCCATTACTATAGTCGTCCCGATTTAGAGTCTTACTTTCATCTTTGAGTACATATTGCCTTGAGATTAAACTTCTAGGAAGGTCACTTGTGCAAACTTTAGGATAGGTCCACCATCTACACTCTAGAAAAATCATAGCGTCAACGAAATATGTCATTGAACCTAGTCCTATCATCATAGCCTTTGTCCTACAGAGAGTCCTCCTAGCTCATCAGTCTAGTTAGGAAACTCAACTTATCTTTGATCCTAGTCCTACATTGGTTCCTTGACATAACTAAATTGACACCTTGGTTAGACTTTAGGTAGTTGGTACCCTCGTCTCAGGTCTACAAAATTGATTACCTTAGAAACTTACTTAGACTTTGCATCTTTAGATATTGTCATTTTAGACTAGTGTCATCTTAGAACATTCCTTATTTTGCATTCAAAAAATTCGAAAAACATAGACTAGAGTCATATTGTCCATAGACGTAGTTTTTCATTCCTCGCATATTGAGCTTATCTTACATGGTTGAAACTAGATCTAAGAGAAGAGAGAGAAAAGATGTCAAACCCAAATGAATTCATCAATCCATTCTCCACAAGACCTCACAAGAATTTATTAGACAAATTCACCACTAGAAACACTCAAGGACACATTACAACAGAAGAAATAGCTCACTGCTGCATAGGACCCTGAGTTTGCCTCTTTTGTAGATGAGTACCTAGCAAATGATTGTCAACGATACTTAGCCAAATTGCTAGCTGAAGGCGGTACCTTACCTATAGGATTCAATATTAGCACCTTACAAGCTCAACCTACACAAGGGAAAAATACAACGACTTCCAATACTACTATACCTCAGGTAAATACAACCATAGCATCTGGCATACCTACACAGAGTACAACAGTCCATACGTCTCCATTTGGTACATTTGGCATGACATCGGGATTTAATTTCATAGTAGGGGCATCATCATCCACTACCTTCAGTCCTCTTGTTGGGAATAAAAGATCTAAAACGTTAGCTTCTACACCAAATGTCAATGTCACGAGTACCATACCACAGTCAACGGCCATACCTAGTGTTCATGCCACCGGTACCATACCACAATCAACGACCATACCTAGTGTTCAAGTCGCTAGTACTATATCGCAAACTACACAAACAAGAGGCATTCCCTCATTCCAATATGGCAATTAGAATCCATTCTCCTAGAGTGGTAGTCAGAATCCATTCACACAGATTCCAAGTCAAAACCAATTCACACAGATTTTGAATCAAAATCCATTCTCCTAGAGTGGTAGTCAGAATCCGTTCACACAGATTCCAAGTCCAAACCAATTTACACAGATTCTGAATCAGAATCCATTCTCCCAGAGTGGTAGTCAAAATCCATTCACACAGATTCCAAGTCAAAACCAATTTACGCAGATTCCAAACAAGAGCACATTCACCAACATTTCGAATCCAAATCCACATCAAATACCAACATTCAATCGAAACCCATCAAGAGACCTTGGATTTCAGAATACCTACATAGACCTGCATAATCCATCCAACACATCATTAACCCAGGTTGACGTCTTTCAAACACAAATGCATGCACTACAAACACAAATGGATAACATGGCAGTGTCAACTAAGAAATCCTTTTCAAAAAAGGACATATGCCCATTTCCCTTTGATAGATCATTGTACATGACACCTTTCCCTCATGGGTATGCCATACCCAATCTCCCTAAGTACAATGAATCCGATAGATCATATAAGGGAATTTTCTACCATGTGCATAGATGTTGCTTATGACCCCACATATCTTATGAGACTATGAGACTATTTACAAGAAGTCTTGTAGGAATTGCACTAGAGTGGTTTTCAGGTG
>VDFB02261592.1:10951-117361 GCA_007258455.2 Sequoia sempervirens | reverse complement strand
GGGGACAATGGATGAGGCTAATGCTTGCTCAAGGATCTTCTTATGTGTTGATGAGATTTTTAACAACTCCATAATGGAGATGTGTATTGGTGTTCTCTTGAGCTGATCTACTACACTGTAACCATTAGGATCAGATCTAGATGAAGGAGCTTTGGTTGGTTGGGATGAGCTTGCAATGGTGACTTTCCCACCTCTTGTGGTGACTCCACAATCTTCGGCATGGGCACCTTTGATGGTGATGACCATGCAGTCTTGATTTAGGGATGCGACAACTGTTTCATTTACATGATTTACACTACCTTTTCCTTTATCTTTGTTGTTGTTATTCCCCTTGTTGCCATGATTTGGCATTGGATTCATGTAGATTTTAAGGTCTTGATTGTCTGTTGGTTGTTCCACATCGATGATTCTTTTGTCAATGAGATCTTGAATGATATTTTTAAGTTTCATACAATTGTTTGTGGTGTGACCTTTAGTCTTATGAAATTCGCAGAGTTGATTTTTGTTGTACCAAGGGGGTTTGACATTAGGTTCTTGGTAATTTTCAAATGTAGGTGCTTTGATGAGTTTTTCGTCGATGAGATTTTTCATGATGTCTTCAAGTGGTTCCCCCAAAGTAGTGTATTTTCGTTTTGGATTTAACTCTTGCATTGGGGTGGCCCTCTTTGATCATTGAGGATATTGATGTTATTGGGTTGATATGTTGTGGGATGGGTGTTTTGGTGTTTATTTTGGATTTGCAGTGTGGGTGTGTTTGGGCGTGGACCACTAATGACCACCTTGGCATCTATGACACGATCATTAGTAATGTTCTTGTTCCTTGCCCATGTGTGAGGTTTATTATTATAATTAGATGATGGGCAGTTGTTTTGCTACTCATGATATGATGTTGATTCTGCAGGTTGAGTCACAAGGGCTCTTTCGATGCTAAGTGCTTTGGGGATCAATTGATCATATGTGGTGATTCCTTGAACCTTGAGATGAAATGACAAGTGACTTTAAAGGTTGGATATGATGGTTCAGACTTGTTGTTCTTCTGGTATAGTCCACTTGCTCCGATTGGCTTTGGATCGCCATCGTTGAAGAAATGAAGCAAAAATTCATTCTTTCCTTGTTTTAGAGCGTATAGTTCTTCAAGACTGACATCCATTGTAATGTTACATGCATAGTTTTTAATGAATGCATCCCTGATTTCTTGGAATGTTCTAATGCCTGAAGGTAAGCGAGAGAACCATTCTATAGCGGTACCTGCCAAGCTCCTAGGGAATAGTCACATCAAATAAGTATCGTCATATGCGACCTCCATACAATGAACCTGGAATTCCCTGATGTGATCTTCAGGGTTTCTCATCCCTCGATATTTTTCAAATTTAGGGATTTCAAATCCCTTAGAGAATGGTTTCATTTCTAAGCTCCTATCAAATGGATAGGGACATAAGTTGCTTGATGTTTTGGTTGTTCGCCCTGATTGAAGGTCGAACACTTGTTGCGAGAGCAATCTAAGTTGTGTCGTCACATCATTCTGCGTATCAAGGGGTGGGATGAAGGTTTTTTGGGGTGTTTGAATTGTTGTTTGAATGGATGGGTTGGTCAGTGCGTTGTTGGATGGTATCGGTATGTTCTGGCGGGCGAAGTAGGTTTCTACTTGCTTTTGTATGAACAAAGATTTTGTTGATCTTGTTGTTGCTGCGCTAAGGTTTGTGCTTGTTGTTGCACTTGTTGTTGTTCCAACAACGCTTGTTGTTGGGCTTGCTATTGTTCCCACAATGCTTGTTTTTGGGCTACCAATTCTGTTGCTTCTTGTTGTTCTTGATATTGTTTTAATGCTTGTTGGTATGCTTGCAATTGTGCTGTTTGTTCAAGAAGTTGTGCTTGTGCTTGTGCCTGCTTGTGCTTGTGTGGCTTGTTGCTACAATAATAGTTGTGTTTGAGCGACCCTTTGTGCTTGTAATGCTTGGGAAACTTGAGCGGCTTGTTGTTGTTATTGTTGTTTTAGTAAAGCTTGAGCTTGTTGAGCTTGTTGTGCTTGTAATGTGGCTTGTGCAGCTCGAGCAAATTTTTGTGTGGCTTGAGCAACTTGTTGTATAGCTTTTTGTTTTTGAACTTGTTGGTATCCTCTTTCAAAAGCTGCTTGCAATGTTGCGTCGTATTGGTTTGATGTGGTGAACGTTGGTGGTGGTGGAGGTGGTGGTGGATTTGGAATGGTGGTAGATGATGATGTTGTGTTGATGTTTTGGTTGTTTGATAGTGGTATTGACGTGGTTGGTCCTTGAGAGACCATGCTTTGGGGTGTGTTTGATGATGTTTCCATTGCTTGTGTGTTTGTCGTTTGCGATATTAATGACAAATTTTGTGTGTTTGGTGCAATGCTTTGTTTGATGGTTGGGATATAGGTTTGATCGATATTTGGTAGGGGAGGAAGCACTAAACCAAAGAGTGGTGTGGATGATAATGGAAATGGCGAAAGAGGTGGAAATGTGAGAGGTGTGAGTTGTGAAAATGTTGTGGTGTCGAATGAGCCCCCTAGTTTGAACGTATCTCCCTCTTCTTGTGAATTTGTGAGAAGAGGATTTTGAGGTGTTGCAAGAAAGAAGGATGATGATGGATTGCAGCAGAAAGTGAGAGGAACATTATTTTGTGATGGGTTGTTGAGTTTTTTTTGTTCCAAGGTGATGCTTGCGTCCAAGTTTTGATTATTAACAAGGAGATGTGATTGAAGAGCATTAAGGAATGTGTTTCCCTTGTTGGCATTGGGTTGTGTTGGAGCAGGCGATGTCGTGATTTGCGGGATGTTTTGGGTGATGTTTTGAGATGGGGCTGTAGATGAAATGGGAATGGTGGATGATATCGGAGGAAATTATGTATCCACTATAGTGCTCACTTCAAAATCCGAAGGCAACTTGGCCCCTTGTTTTTCTAGTTCAAGCATGTACAACAAAGGGTTAAGTCTCATCATGATGTTGATGATTCTATGATTGTCTGGATTTTGGAGCATTTCCGTCATTTCCTCGTGGGACATTCCAAAGGTAAGGTCCTCCCCTTGGTTTTCTTCTTGTGGATTTTTGGATGATGAGAGGATTAATGGATTGCTTGATTCAGCTGGATTCATTTATGTGTTTGTCTGGCTAAGATTGCTTGAAGCGGGTGTTTCTTTGTTGGCTTCCATACTCTTCTTGTATTGAGATCTAGTAAGAACCATAAAACAAGGATCAACCTTCGAGAATATGGGAGATAAATCTCTTTAATTCTTTGGGTTGATCTTTAGCTTATGCCTCAACGTAGAAATTTCTAGGATGCTTTTAAGATCAAATGTGGTGATATGATAATGATGTTTTAGAAATGAATGATATGGATCTTTTGGCTTTTGATAAATCCTGAATGAGACAGTAGGATTTTTAGAATTTGTGGACTTTGATTCTTGATTTTGAGATTTTGTCCTTGATTTCGATTCAGATTTTGGTTTGGATTTTGAACAAAAAGACCCTAAGATGTTGGATGATGATCTAAGGGATAGTTTTGTTCAAAGGATGATAATTTGAATACGTGTGAGGAGAAGGATGCATCTACCCACACCTATTCAAACAAGATGATTGTTTCACTAAGCATATGAAGAAGGATTAATCTACATACATTAAGCTAGACAAGATGATTTTGATAACTTTGACTAAGTATATGCAAAATGATGCATCTACACATACCTAACCAAAGATGTTTTGATAAATGTTCCCAAGGATTTAGTCTCAATGATTTTGATGATTTTGGTTTTGCCACAAAGCCTAGTATCAAGGATGATTTAAAGATTTTCCAAAAGGTGATGATGAAATGGATTTTGTTTTGATGTTTTGAAGGATGGATGAAGAAAAATGATTTTGATGTGTTTTTTATCCTAAGATGAACCTAAAAAGATACACTTTGTTTGCTTAGACCTAGGTATTGAAGAGCATGCAAATGCTTCCTAATGACCTTTGTAACCAAGACATGATTTCATTTGAACATTCATATTTCTAATCAATGATTTTGTGCTTTTGGGTTTTGGAGTCTTCAACACATATGAAAGTTCATTTTGTAAATAGCTTTGCTTAATGTCTTTATTTTACCAAAAACACTTTTTTCAATTAAATTTCCAAACTAAGATGTCCAATGTCTTAATTTCTTCAAACCCCACAAGATATGATATGTAGAGATTTAAAGAACTTAAGGCAAAGATTTCCTATTGTTTACTTAAGGAGACAAATTGAGATATAATCCAATGCTTAGGAACCTCTAAGGATGTAAATCCCAAGGGAAAGCAATAGCATGTGGATTGAGTCAATTGTATTTGTCTTCAAAAGGGTTTGAAATTTGGATAATGTTAAGTTTTTATTTTTGAGATGTTTTGATCAAGCAATGCATTATGTAACCCAAGAATAAGTACAATCCTATGGATGTGTAAGACAATATTTGTTGGATTCCCACTTGGACAAGTCCAGCTACGCTTATCTCTAGCGAATGGTTAGATGCTTGACCCCAATTAGCTCCCTCCACCACACTCACAATTTATATGGGGCAGCCAAACATCAACACCCATGAAACTCCCATGGTTCTTTCCATTTCTAATACTAGAAGACCAAAAGTGTAAGGCTTTAGAACGATCGTTTTGCACCAACAAATAGATTAAGAATTTTGGAAAATTCTAGCACATGGGTTCTAGTAAGGACTTTTCGCTCGTGGAGATTGACCCATATGGCAAGAGTCCCTTCGATCCATCTTGTCTGGAATCAACCACGTGATACCGGCGCTTCTTCCAATACCCACATTTATATCCCGCTGGAAATACTCTTGGCTTTTTTAGAGTGTTACTGTTGAGTCGCTCCTTGGGTGAGTACTTTTTCCCAAGGCGTGCCCTCTAAGATAGACAAAAGTGAGAAAACTTATTCATAGCTCGATCAACCTTCATTTAGAAACAAAGGGAGAACACATGCAATAAGTTTACTCACACTCGCACAAGATGTTCAATTTTAAACCCAAATCGAAGTGTGTATGGGCAATTATTTATGCAACTTAATGTCACCAAAATCCTTTTGATTCTCAAGATCGTCATGAGGCGCGAGAGAAGTGCATACATCTTTTGATGATATTACTTTGTGTAAATAATTACAAAACAATAAAAGCACACATTCATTTTATCCTCCAAAGCAATGGTTTGATTCGTTTTAAGCACCAAAGGAAAGATGAATATTGCCTTGTTCAATTTTAGCCGAAATTGAAATATAGTAAGTTGTGATCCTAAAGTTCATTTTAGCCTTTGCAAGAAATGAAAAAGATTCTTTTTAAGCCCAAACGAAAACTAGTGTCCTAAGAAGGAGAAGGTAACAAATTCTTAAAGAAGTGTTAAACAAACACTAAAGTGTTTAAAAACACTTTGATTGAACAAAATATCCTCTCATGCTTCTCTTTCTTTTGATTTCTATTTCCAACCTGCAAAAGTGATCAAAACGTTAGATGAGATCAAAAAACAAAAGGATATAGGGGTTAGATGAATCATTAACCAAAATACCCTAAAATTTAGTCAAGTTATCATGTGTTTTGAATTTAGATGCAAATTTAAAAATTTTAACTCATTAATAAGTAATAAAAACCCACAACATTGGATAGCTTACAAGATTCTACCCCATTTCAAAAAAAAATATCAAAAAAGACCTTTGTATGACCAAGATATGGTCATTTTAAAATTGACTCTAAAAACACTAAAATTGTGATCATATGCGCTAAAAATGGGGATTAATGAATAGTACTGTCAAAAGACAGCGAAATTTTATAAAAAAACGTGTTAAATTTGAGGTTCAAGCCCTCCTTGTAGCGCCAAAATGTGAACCCTAATCCAAATACCTGGAAAACACAACAAATGAATACATTAAGAGATCAAATGCAAACAAGAATAAGGATTCCTCAAGAAATTAATTTGAATAGCAAAAGAGATATAAAATGAAAGGAAGAACACAATGAAACTTGAAAGCATATCAAAATCTATTTTAAAGCCAATAAACTCCTAATCTCTTGAGGGAATTGGTGCCAATTTGATGTGAAAATTGGCCCTTTGCCAACTCCAATGATGCAAAGTTGATATGTGATGAAGAGTGATCCACTTTGTTGATGCTTGATGTATGCTCCAAGATGAAAACCTGCATAAAACCTAACTATTCTTGGATGAACTTGATGATAAATTGCTATGGATTTGAGTAGAGTAAGTTTACTCAAATTGTGGATGAATAAAATGAAGGATAAGCCCTTCATTTATAGAATGCTAAGATGGATGAATGTTCAAAATAGAGCAATGTGGGATTAATTTTCATCCAATGGCATGATGCCACTTGTCAACATGTGAATGGAGGAAGCTTGAGCACATTTTGATTAATTTGAAATTTGAATTTGATGAGATGACATGTGAGAGGGAAGGGAATATAATAAATGTCACTTGGCTCAAGGCAAAGGACATGTAATATAAAATTATTGCTTTGTTGAAAGGGACAAGTCCTTTTGGGGGGAGATTTCAAATTTGAGGAATATTCCATCTTGGATGCCTTTTTGAATGAAAATAGATGATTTATAAATAAATTAAATTGATTTTCATGTGAAAGTTGCAAAATCTAGAGGATTTGAGTGATTAGGATTAAATTAATCAGGATTTGATTAATTTAAAGGAGATTAGCTAATTTTGACTTTTGACTTAGATTTTTGGATTAATTTAAATAAAAAAGAGAGGAATAATGATTTAGATTTAATTAAATAAATATTTTGATTTATTTAACTAAAGAGGGATGATGTTGGATAAAGATTGATTTAATTTAATAGAATGACTTAGAGATTTAATTAAATAAAATGTATTATTTAATTAAAAGGGGGATTATGAAATTAATTAAATAAAATTGATTTATTTAATTAACAAGAGATGATGACTTGATTAGATAAATGATTATTTATTTAATTAAGGGATGAATAGTGATGATAAGCTAAAGAGGTGATTCAGGACGAAACAATGTTAGTTAATCGGATCAAGTGCACAATGTCAATCAGTATATTTTGCATGTCTACAGTATCTGCTGCACTTAGGGTGAAGAAGAGTGACGGGCAACCAATTTGAATGATCATGTCTGAAAGCTCCCCTCGATGTTGGGTCCAAAATGGATGCGTTCCACGAATGGTCGAACTAAATCACATGAGCTGATCTGCAAGTTTGTCATCTGGCATGTCCTTTAATCTCTGGCGCAGGTTGTAGATTGTTGAGGGAAGAAAACCATCAAAATTTTTGTTGACAAATACAAAGGAGGTTGCTTGGCTACGGTGGCGCATAATGATATTTAGAATGAAGTACCTAAACCAAGGGTGTTTCCCAAACCGCTGATCATGGTACCTTATAAGATGGAGAGCATATTCATGTAGTTTAATTTCTTTGATATGTTGTTGCTTGAATGCTTCTTTTCCATTTGGAAACAAAGTGGGGAATGCCATAGCAAATAATCCTTCAGTGATGTATTCATTTATAGGATTTGGAGTAATGGGCGGCCCTGCAATGGTTGGTGTTGGTCGTCCTACACCTAGTTGTAGCAAAGAGTGCACCTCTTTGACCTCTGTACGTGCATGTGGTAGATTCACCACAAAGGATGTTGTCAGCAATAAGCTGTGTTCAATAGGTTCATATTCGGTGTTGCTTGTTTCATTCAAGTTTGCATTAGTGGTAGTAGGATTTGAAGATGTTGCAAAAATAAGGTTTGAGACATCAGTAGAACACTCTGGCAAATTTGATAATGCAAGCTCATCTATTTGGACATCCTTGTAGTATGGGTCATTGCATATCTTATATTTAATTGCCTCGTGGACACGACCTCTACTCACAAGGAAGCTATATGGTTGTTGGTCGATATTTTCCTTGTTTACTATTAGAATATCAAGGTCAGTAATATGCCTAGGCAAATAGGATGCAATTGTAAATATATATCTTGCGGAAAGTTGATAGTGTGGCCACTATATTTTAGTTGCCCCCCCCTTGCATAGGTAACTTGAAGTATTGGGCTAACTCTTGCTATTAGAATTTCCTTAATTTGGGATAGAATTTGTAAACATATAGGTTGCTCACTAGGGTCCATGTTGTTCCACTTTGAGAACCGATGGTCATTCTTTTCATATATGCATCTAGAACAAGTTGTGAGTCCATTTGTTTGCCTAGTTTTGATTCCTAGATATCTCACCATGCAAACCATACAAGTTGATATTTTTGAGAGGTTATCTAACTTTGATTGGAAGTTATTTCTAGTAGAGAAATACTCCTGGGAGAAAAGTGGCGAATGGTGCATTTCGATATATGGTGCAGGATGAACTATATTTTGTGGGGGAGGTGCAATACTTTGTAGGATGGGTACAGTAAGAGGTGGAGAGAATGTAGATGTCGAGGCTCTAGAAACAAGAGTTTGATTGACCTCATGTCTTCGTTTGTTAATATCATCTTTCCTTGCATGGTATTGTTTTCGTTTCAGTGCATTTTGGTGAGAGTGTATTTCTTGCAATCTTTCATTTTTTGCCTCCATAATAGCAAATGTTGATGGTAAAAGGAATGAAATATAATTGTGAGAGATAATAAGTACAATATATAGGATACATACATAGAAATTTGTACATAGAAATTTTAATGTACATAAAGCTGTAAAAAAATATGGACAGTGGTAATTTAAATATGTTCTTTTCATTTAAATTTGAGAAAAACCATGATCAATGCGAGAAGGAAGGAGAACATAAGCTATGCAAATTACAAAGTGGAAGGAAAATATAGGAAAATATTTGTATATGTGTGACTATGCAATGTTTTTGATAACAAAATAAAACTCTTTTCATTTGCTGGTAAACTTTACATATATGGGTAGGTGGAGTTTACAATATTGCTAAGAAGAGAGAAGTACAACATTTAAATTTGCTTAATGGTAGTAATAACAATGCTTTGTGTTTCCTATCCACCAAAGGGAATCACTTGGATGCTCAAATCAATGTAAAATTGGCTACCAATAATATGGTCCAAAATGTCTTTAGTAGTATTTGGTTCAGCAAGTAGGAGTTGAAAATCCTCTGCAGAAACACCAATTAATGAATTTGTTGGACCTTCAAATGCAGTAACTTTGAGGAGTTCACCACTTGCATCTTTCAAGTCCACTTTGAGCATGTAGCTAAAGTCGCATTTAAGGAGATCTTTACAACACTTTGGGCAACGAAATGTAGTAGGGGAAGTTTGCAAAACCTTTTTTTTACACTTTTTATTGTCCACCAATAGAGGACATGAAAGGTAATAGAAGGTGTCAAGGTCCAGATTTGAAATGGAGGCATTTATGCAAAAAAATTTCTTTTCAAGCATGTTTTTATCGTTTAGAGATGAGATATTAATTGGATTGGCAAATTGTATGGGAGAAAGTTGTTTTTTTGACAAGGAAGTAAAGGGTTTGGCAATATCTGTAGTGTCATACCATGTTTGTAAGGCTGATGTCTCTACTAAATTTGGGTTAATTTGAACTTTTGTTGAGAAAATAGTATCAAGACCTCTTTGACACCATGTGGTAATACGTCCTGATTTAATCAAAATTACATAAGGATTTGGCTATACAAGCATATCAAAAATTTGTATCCCATCAATATAGTAATGATGACCCCAAAGTATAACATCTATGGTACAAGCTAACATGTCAACAATTGTAGCAGTGCATTTAATTGTCTCTGTACCAGCCTTTTTACGAATAGTTGATGTAGGGGAGGTAGCTACAAGTATTCCAATGACATCGACAAGGGAATTGATAGGAAATAAGGACAAGGATTGGATACTTTTAAAGTGGAAAGTATGGGTGGGTATTGAGGAACTTAAGGAATGTATTTTTACTACGAGGAACACAACCTTGTTCGCTGCACTAGGAAAGTAAGACTTATTGTAGGAGCTTCATGCAAAAAGGTAGGACAGTAGTCATAGTTTCGAATACTTGTAAGCGCATTACAAAAGTGAACTATATACATATTTGAAGAATAAAAGTTTTTCATGCACGATCTATATAGTTTTGGAAAGCACGTTTTATGTACGGAGCACCGCCCATTCTGTAAACCTCATTAGCATGCATCTCTCTCAAGAAAGTACAAAATGCGGCAAGTTTGTCACACATTTCATGGAACTCTTGTAGTGTCCCTTCCATTGCTTGCACTTCGAAGCCCTTGACAGTATGTACATTTTTAACAATTGTTTGTATTGTGTTCAAATTGTCAAAACAATTGACATGGATATCATTTGACAGATCCACAATGTTTGCATAAGATCCGTCCCAATTGGTTGAAAGAGGTGAACCAATTGGAATTTCAGGGGAGCTGTCACTATCTGATATTTCAATTATATCGGTATGTTGATTGGGGAGTGCCATTCTTGGATGTAGTAAATGTAAAAAAAACACTTAATGTTAACTAATGTCATTATGTTAAATACAATAATGGATAACATTTACATTTAAATTGACAAATTCAATTCATAATATATAGAAAATGTGTAGAAAATGTACATTTATAGTTAAAAAAATAGTTATCAAAAAATGAAGATATAAATTAAATAAATAAAAAGGACAAAAGATATAAATAAATCATTGGAAAAAACTTGCAACATAGATTTAAAGAAAAGTAGACATTTTCAATTGCATGCTAAATAGTTTTTGTTCTTTCCCTTTCATAATTCTAAAACCTAATCAGTTAAAATAAAATATCCACACTATATATTAACATTCTCACTTAGTATCAATGCAAATAATTAATCTAGGGTATATCACTTTCAATAATAAAAGAGAAGACAAGATTGAATTTTAAATTGGAATTTCATTTAAAATGTTTAGATCCTATGGGAAAATGTAACATAAACTTCTGGACAGCACACAAATATGTGATCAAAATGGTCCGGTGCCAAACAAATCAGTGAGAAAATCACACAGACTTGCAATCTTATAAAGCTACGTACTCAATTGGTACAGCTGCAAACAAGGCTTTTCTTGCTACAGATCTATGGCCGTTATAATTTGGGGATTTCTTCTACTCATATGTGGAGTTTTCATAGTGAAACGAAGGATTTTTGATAAGTTTTGTGAACCCAAATCGTATCCTTTCATTGGCTGCATAAATACAGATATATAAAAAAATACAGTACATAAATACAGTTATATGGCCTTCACATGTGACGTGGTAATTATAATTTTCCTTCATTTTCTGATGAAGAATCTGATTCAATTACCAATGCAATCACTGATGGCACCCAATGAAACATCTTGCCCCTCTATTTTTGAATTCTGCACTTAACCCTAAAGATCTAAATTTCCCAGACTGTGCAGGGGAATTATAAAAAGATCCCTTTTGCAACTCAATTAAGTTGAGTTCCCATTGAAGAACTTTTTTTAATGCTTACTTCTTAACGTTGGTGTAAAGCATATTAATAGCATAAAGATATATGCATATTGATTGATTTTATCTGAGGAAAATTTCAATGGTCATGATTTGAATGGTCATCGTGCATGCCTTTTTCCGACCCTGTACACCGTTAAACATGGGATAAATATGACCGAGAAAATTAACAGGTACGATGATTTCAATTGTCTCCAGGAAAGAGTCAACCATTGATTATGAAATTTAGCTCGGACTCTTTCAAATTGAATGCATGGATCTCTCCCATTGGTTTTGTTTGCTGAGATTAAATCGTAAATGCTACGCGACATGGTATAGCTGACCTCATGTAGCTACTTTGAATGTGAGAGAAAGTAACCTAAAAACTGTTGACGAAAGGTGACCATCAAAGCATACACTTCAGGTAAGATCTTTTGATTTTCTTGAGGCCATCAAATGCATTTGATGTTGACTGGAATGAATGTACACCTTATTAAATGCCTTTGATGTTGACTGACGTGGTTTAAAAGCAATGAACGGTCAGAGTGTGGAGAGTTGTCTCTAGGATGGCTTCTTTAAAAATATAGTTTGGTGCAGTTCATAGTAGGATACGCCTTCGGCCTAAAATATATATATACATGCAATGTTTGGGTAAAAAGACTTGGTACAGATGGAAGGAGAAATGGTAGCTCATGCAATTGTTGTTCCTTACCCAGGTCAAGGGCTCATTAACCCATGATGCAGCTCGCAAGAAGGCTAGCCTCTAATGGAATTATTGTTATGTTTGTGGTGACGGAGTCATGGCACAAAATTATTTCACGCGCAGAGGGCGATGCTTTCACAAGCGCTCAGAAGCAGGGCCTCCCCCTCACCCCCTCGATCATACCTGACTGCGTGGTGACTGAGTCGGAAAGGTTGGCTAATATGATGGCCTTTTTTCTCTCACTTGCTAATATGGAAGTTCATGTTAGTCAACCTATAACCAAGCTCGCTCATTCAGAAAACCCCCCTTATGATTGGTAGCCGATACCTTCCTCAGGTGGGCGGTGCCTCTTGATAAAAAAACATGCTCTGAAATCCGTTTCACTGTGGACAGAGTCTGTAACCCGGTTTTCCAATTTTTTATCATTCAGACTTGGTAGGTAAGAATCTATACCTTTATAGATTACAAAGGAAATTTGATTTTGATGAAAAATTACATGGATGTTTAGGCTAAATCTTGTTGATGATCTTTGCTAGAATCTTAGGGCCATAGGCACTGGCAGTGATTGAGAAATTTAGGATCTTGTTTCCACCCTCGATCTTTATTTTTCTGTGGTTATAGGTGGAAAGAAATATAACTAGAGAAGTATTAATTAGTCTTTTGCTGTAGGCCTAGTTGGGTTCTGGGTTTGCAATCTTTTAGTAAATAGTGATTTGGGTATTCAATAAAATGTTTTTGAAATAAGGATTTTGCATCACTATCTAGGATTACATTACTGTTGATATGTTATCAGTATGATTACATTATGTAATACATTGTCAATATGTTAAAATATTAACTCGGGATTGTTGAAAGTTAGGATGGGAATTATAATTGACTCAGCATGAGAAAAGATCCATTCAAAGTATTGTTGTAAGTTACAATGTGTACGATAATTGAATCAGCATGTACTAGTCCAGACGGTAAAACTTCCAAGCCCAAAATAACAAATAATGTGTGGGCTGTTTACTTTTCAGCTGTGTCCAAATACCCTTATCTAATCTTTAGCTGTAATTTTAGTATTCTACTTTGGAATGTTGCCCTGTTTTTGCAGGTCAGTTTTCAGGCAAAGCTTCTCCATTTCAATATACAACAGTGGATTTAGTTGCTCTTTATTTAGGCCAGAATTATCTATTTGATCTCTATATGGGGCGGAGCATCCTCTACACCATATTTCAAATCTGTTGAAATCGGTTTTGTTATTGTATAATGCAGTTGGGGTGGAAGGATGCATAGACAATATTCCAGGGGTGCCTCCTTTACAACATACAGACCTTCCGTCCCCATCTGTCACTCCTTTGAGAGTAGAATTTTTTCGGCGCTTTGATACAGTAAAAGAAGCAGATTGGATTGTTGCCAATTCCATGTACCCTTTGGATTACAGGGCAGTGGAAGCCTTGTTCCCCAAAATCCCTGTGCATTGCGTGGGTCCCTTATTGCCGTCTGCCTACCTTGAGCACTCTGACAACCAAGATAGGAAGATGGGAACCAGTTCCCGGATTGAAACTGACTGCAAACTCTGGCTGGACTCCAAACCTCCACAGTCAGTCATCTATGTTTCATTTGGCAGCCATGTTTCTGTTTCCAGGCTTCAGTTAGCAGAGATAGCCGTTGGTCTTATGCAGAGTGGGTACCATTTTGTTTGGGCTCTTCGTCCAGATAAAGAGGCATCTGATGTCTCAGAGATGTTGCCTCCTGGATTTTTGGATGAAAACAAAGAGCAGAGTTTTGTTGCGCCCTGGTTCAGCCAAGTGGAGCTTCTTTCACATCCTTCGGTGGGAGGGTTTTTGAGTCACTGTGGATGGAATGCCATTATGGAGAGTGTTTCATCGGGTGTTCCCATACTGGGATTTCCTATTGAGCTGGATCAGTTGACCAACTGCAAGCTCATTGTCGACGAATGGAATTTTGGGTTACAAGTGAGGAGTGGAGATGATGGGAACAGGCTTATAAGAGCACAAGAAACAAGAAAGAGGATAAAAATGTTAATGGAGGGGGCGGAGAGTGTAAGAGTAAGAAGGGCAGCACAGAGATTTAGAGATGCAGCCAAGGAGTAAGTAAGCAAAGGATGACGATCTGCCAATAATTTAGAAGCCCTTGTGAAGAGTATGAAGCTAGCTAAACTAGTGCCCACTTGACAAATCATTCATAAGCACTGTAGTTTTAATAAGTTATATTACTTTGCCTTGTACACTGCCTGCAAGTAAATAATGAATTTGTTTATTATTATCATTTAGATGAGTAGGAGGTATTTTTCACGGCAACGTCTATGCAGCATTCGGGATGCCTATTTAGTAGCATTTGACCGTATTTATTAATTAATAGAAATTCATAATACAAATTCATAATACAATAGTATTCTGAATTTCTATTAATTAATAAATACGGTCAATTGTGCATTGAGAATGTTGGATAGACACGGGCATTTTTCACAGCGTGTCAAATTGTGATATTGTTAGCAGGATCTAAACGTCTAATTTCAGGAGTCAAACTAATTGATCCACTACTCATGGGACATGGGTCAATGAGTTTGACTCGTAAAATTACACAAAATTCTGATAGCAATATCACAATCATTTAGGTTTTTGACCACTATGATATCATTTAGCTTCATTTGTAATTCATGATTTTTTTAATTTATTTTTTATTTTTTATTTTCTTGGGTAGTATTTCATATTTAGTGATCTAATATGTTGCTTTGATAGATAGGAATCATTTCACCTTTATTTTTGTGGGGTTCAATCTTGTAGTTGTGAAAGTGATTGTCTCACATGTGGGTTCCATCTTATATGTAATGACCTTTTGAGTTATGAAAGGACTTGCATATTATTGACATTTAGAAATTTATTACAATTCGAAAATATTTGTATCTACAAATATTATTGGAGTTTGTTTTGTTACACTTAAATTTTCTTTAGTCAAGCTTTTTCTATTGATTTGACAACTTGAAGAAGATAAAAAACAAATCAATTAATGATCAAATATGCTTAGTTTGTTACTATTGATTCGTTGTTGATTAATAACATTATGTTTCCACATATAAAATAACATTCTGATTAATGACATTATGTAGTTGTTGATGTTAGTTGATTGTCTAGTTAGTTATTAGATTATTACGTTGAAAGGTGTACCAATACAATGAAAAATTTATGTGTGTAAAAACTTAGTGTCAGTTCAAATTTATCACGTTATACAAAAGTCGAGTAGTGTTGAGTAAATGTTGGGGAGTGAGGCAATATTCGCCATTGCATGGATAATATTTTAAAAGTAAATAATTATGGTTGGATAGAGTGCAGTTACATACAAACATAAATATAAGGTTTGGGAAACACAAATAAATGTTAATGACGCTGAGAGGTATACTACTACAATGACATTTTTTCGTATACATAAAAACTTGGGAGAAAATTTCAGATGAAAAGGAAATCCCCATCGTTTAAAAATTAATTGAAAAAAAAAAAATCTATATAAAAACTTGATGTCTGACATGAAAAACTGCATAATAAAAGGTGCTCCAATAGGAATATAGGGGTTTATGTGTGATGCATGCACTTCTGAATGGAAATATAGGATGTTTGGTATACATGCAAAACAAATCAACTGTTGTGTGTGCAAAACTATACATGCAAATAATTGTGTGAAACTATTGCATTCAAAAGTATTAAAAAAGCTTGCAGGTATTTATCATACCCTTATCTGGTGAGAATTTCTGAAAAGTTCAAAGGTTTTGAAACTCACTTCTCTAGCCCTATTCTTTGATTGTAGTTCTTCGTTGTCCCTTTCCATCTTCAAGATTCTCATAAAAAGTGGACTATCATTTCAGTATTTGGAGTCACTATCTGCCAAATTTTGAGATTGTAAGAGACAAGCTATTAGTATGATGCAGTGAAGGGAAAACCATGTCAAGATACAACTAATGTAATGGAAATGCTAATAGAATTGGCTCCTGAGAAATTTCCAAAGGTTGTTAACATGTATGCAAGTGGAGGGGCAATGCCCCAGACTCGGTCCAAGGAAAGACAGTTACTAAAGCTGCCTTTTTTAACTATTTAGGCTCAATATTGCAGCCATGGAAGAAAGTTTCAAGAAAACCACCCAAGTATTAAGAGGTATGGTGGCTAACCAAAGAGACAACTTTGTTTTTTGGATTTAGATGGTGGTATTTAAATTAAAATAGTTATTACTTGAATTTTGCTTTGAAGATTCATGGCAGGAGTCTTCCTGATTAGGCAACTACTCTGCCGACATACAATAGGCCAAATGTCTCCTTCACCCATTAACATTTTTCTTTGAAAAATAGGCGTACATAAGGGTGAGTAAAATTTTGGATCTTGACTGGGGTAGTACAATCCCAATTTTGTACAGAGATCTAAAGCCAGGCACCATGTATATACAGTAAAAAATTACCATTTCATATACTGGGCAGATATGAGTTCATCAAAAGGAGAGTGAAATATTGAGTTTTGTAAATGAACGTAGCTAAATATTATATTAGTCAAATGAGATTATGATATTATACAGCTTGGATGAAGTAATGATTATTGGGCACAGTCAGGATGAAATTGTTTTTTTCTTTTGATGAAATGAATCTATATTATTGCCCAAATAGGTTTTTGGTGTACTCTACTCTGGAGTAATTTTTCATTTATCACAAACCATTATTTGAAATCTGTGAGTTATTGATGACTGTAGAACATATCATAAAACTCTTAATGGTTTACTTTGCTTGGATTTTGTTCTAATTGAAGTTGACTGCATGATAATATGGGCATGAAAGGATTTGTGGATGCATGCAAGCTAATGAAAAGTGATATAATAGATTGTTACTTGTATACATAGCATGCTTTCAATGCTATGGATTAGTATAGGCTTCCTTTGGTTGGATTTTGTTCTATTTGAAGTTTATTGCATGATAATATGGGCATGAAAGTATTTGTGGATGCATGCATTCTAACGAAGAGTGATATAATAGATTTGATTACCTATATTCATGGCTTACCTTTAATGCTATTGATTAGTATAGTTTAGTTATTAATGGATTCATATTTCTATTAGACTAAACTGTAGGTTACAAAAGCAACACAAGATTGCATTTGTAAAAAGGTTTCAGATGTTTCAGCCTTTTTATAGTGCTGAAATTTGATTTGATTCCTCACCACAAAAAAAATTCTTTCTTTAATTTAAAGTGTTCTAAATCATGAAAAATACATTTTTATTCAAAAATCAATATGTTATTCATGAATCTTAATAATGGTATATCTTTGTACTTAGAGAATTTTAATTTTTAATGGTGTTAGTAAAATCTTGAACAATTTTTGCATATGGTTTCCCCTATTTTCTATTTTCAATTTCTGCTATTACAATTGTATAGATGTCTCTTATTTACAAGATTAGCAAAAATCATTATGCTATTATAAATCATGGCCTAAGTCACTTACGTTGATGCGTATTAGACTTGTATGACATTTTTCTCAATACAAATCTCCTAGGTGTTTCTTTCTTTTTATATATTGCTTATTTCAAATGAGTTTTTTTTCATACAAAATTGTGTTTGTGTTTATTTTGTTGGGACTTGTTTATCTATTCTTAAGGGGCACTAGCCCTATTCTTTGATTGTAGGTCTTTTTTGTCCAGGTTTCCATCTTGAAGATCCTCATAAGTGGACCATCATTTCAGTATCTAGAGTCACTATTTGCCAAATTCTGGAATTGCAAGAGATAGGCTATTAGTATGATGTAGTGAAGGCCAAACCATGGCAAGATACAACTGATGTAATGGAAATGCTAATAGAACTGTCTCTTGAGAAATTGCCAAAGGTCACTGATGTGTCTTGGCTCACAGTCAAACAATTTGAAGAAGCACAGAAATATGGGATTCTTTTTCTTAATAAACTGTTCAAATGTGAGGACATCGAGCACCTCAACATTGCCTAAATTCCCTTGCTATTTAAAATAATGGATGAGGAACTACCCAAGTGAGGTGAGCTTATTGCCTTTAATTTCTAAAAAATAGTTTAATGAAGAAGAAGCTGGAGGAAGCTTCTACATGGAGAGCTATCTCATCGATGCAATCTGCATATCTCACCAGTTTAGCTTGGAATTGTTGGCCTGGAATGTTTCAATATTGATAGTTTGTACATTCACAAGTATATGGAGCATTTACAAATTATTTGTGATTTTTGCTATTCTGTTGTCCATGAGAGTTTGAAATTAGAGATAATATCACACCTATAATATTCAAAAACATATTAAATGCAGATTTGATCAAAAGTGTATTAACACTTCTATAATACTCTCTGAAACCAATAGAGCCAAACTACCATCAGGCCTATATGTGAGGAAATCTGGTCTAATTTGGTTAATGCTTGGAATTTAAAGTATAACTGAAAATGCTAGTAGATCTATCCCAATTCATTATGCTAAGGGAAAAAATGATTAAAATCTTTGTTTCTATTTTATTTATAAAGCTTATCCTCTAAAAATTATTTTTTTTCTAATTGAATTTTCAAACAACAACATTTCCAAAAATTTTGGCCCTGCCCATCTGTCTAAAAGACTTCTCATCCCACAAGGAAAATTTTGAGATGATGCCATTGTATATGTGTTCAGTGCTACTACGATTCATTATTAAATAAATTTATAAAACATTCGTCCAATAGTGTGAAGATGTTTTCTTCGAAGGGTTTACTCAGACTTATTTAGTGTGGTTGTGGCATCTTAAATGTGTATTTCCTATAAGTATCTAATAACTAATCCTCTTGGTTGTACCTGTAATAAAGAAACTTTACCCATAGGTTCATATTATTCCCTGTTTTCTTTGTTTCCTTTGTATCTTGACAAGGAACTCCCTCTGTCAACCAAGTGGGCATAAGAGATGGCACATGATCCTAATAATGTGTTGTGAACTACTGTACTACAACCTTAGGAGTTAATTAAGTACCAGTCTGTTGTTATGAAAGTACATGAAAAATACATTCTTAACAAGATACCTAAAATTCCTCTAGCAAGCAAGTTAAAACTGAATAGGATGCTTCTTGGTAGTCTTGTTGACATCTGATAGCTAGAAATTTAGTTCTTTGAACACAAAACTATATTAATATGTGATAAACTGATGAGATTTCTTTTGACTTTGTGAAGTCAAAAGCTCATTTTGTGAAATTCATTACTATTTTATTGTATAAAAAAAGTTCTTCAATATATACCAGAGTGCCTTAAACATTAAGCACCTCACTTTCAATTCATTTTTTCCATAGAAAAGTAATTTGGTTGTACTCCTATAGAGAAAACCCTGTTTTATATCAATAATAAGGGTTGGTAGTTAGCAACGAATAATTGAAAAATTAGATTGGTAGATAAATTATCTCTCTGTTCTCTCTTCCTTCTTACACAATCAGGATAGCATAAGAGGTTCATTGATAGCAATCCTAGCTGAAGAGACTGAAACTTTGTCCTTGACATTTTTGTAGATATCATGTTACTTGTACCCCTTCTAAGCAGTACTTATAACCAGAAAAAAGGACCCCTAATACCAATTATTTCTAACTTCAAGAAGAATATCTCTTATGAGAGTGGGTGTGTAAGCCCAATGGAACATATAACTGATGCTCATGCTTATATTTAAGAAAATTCATGCTTGGGATGACAAGCTTGGAGTTAGAATAAAATGCTCTATTTTGACAAACTATATGTTGGTTTTTGTCTAATCACTCACACAGTTTCATTGCAACATCAAAACAATCTACTTTATCCAAATCTTTGTTTCTAATATCATTTTGGATGGACCAACAATGACTCAAAGATTTGAACCCCACAATAATAATACAATTGGAAAATAGGATGAAAGGAATCTTATTCGTATCCTTAAAATTTACATTGCAAATAAATAGTATTGTAAAATTCAACGTTGCACTAGAAAATCATTAAACATATTTAACAAAACCACCTGTGCTACAATTTTGATTAGGGAGAAAAAATCTCCAACTGCCTGTAGCGACAGTGCAACAAGTGATTTTCAATCTTCATATATATCATAAATTATATAATGATCACTAATTTAAAAGAAAGGAAAAAAGGATCATATTTGGATTCACATATGCTTTACCACTAGAACACTCATGAATTCCTCCAAACACCTTCTAAGACACACATCACACAACATTCAAGTGTAGATAGAGAGAGACTAAACAACTATGGGCACCCTTTGACCAAATTTGCACTATATGTGCCAAAATTTATGTTGGGAAGCACATAACCCATCAATGACATAATAGTTATTGAACAAAACCCATAACATAATTCAACTAGTGAAATCCTGAAAAATAGAACCATAATAGTTTTAAAAAATAAAGACATAATGGAAGCCACAAATAGCAACATTGAGTGGAATAAAAATCTTCTAAATCCACAACACCAAAATCAAAATACTTATGTTCAAAGGACCTTAGAGATTTTGGTGGTTAAGTATCGTCAGTTGCCCCAAGGCATCAAGAGTAGCAATTATTTTCTCACATCATTGGCCTCTTTTAACCTCTAATTATCAACATTATCACCACAGGAAAAACCTTATTTACAAATCACATTGAAAGAAACAACAAAATAGCAAAAAACTTTCCCAAAAATATAGGGGGAGCGCAAATACAGAAATATAAAGTGATATTGTTTAACTAGCACACAAGCCCATATAAATTAGTTCCAATTTGAACACATAAAGCAACCTCTCCATTAGGCAATAAAATTGTACCTATGTTGATTGAGAAAGTTTATGAATCACTGCCCATTATCCCATCAGGTACCACACTCCAATTTACATCCCCTAGTCCTACTCCATTGATGCAGTTTTATAACTTAAAAGAACAATAATAGTGATTAAATAGATCCTTGGGAATATTGAGTAATTGTTATATATCTAATTGTATTTTTTAGAAAAAAATGTTAATTATGTAAACAATAATTTTGTTAAATAATAATATGTATAATATAATAAAAATTAAAATAAATGAATTCTTAATTAAATAATTAAATTTATATCATACTTATATTAAATAATAATACAATATAATAAATAATGCATACAATAATTTTTATGAATAATATAACATTAAATAAGTATAATGTAATATAATATTCAATCTTATTATAGTTAACTTGAAATTATAATATTAATAATATAATAGTATTATATTATAATAATAATATATACTTAACATTTAATAATAGCAAAATAATAAAATTATTATTAATAATATAATATTATATAAATATAGTGCAATATTAATATAAGAAGCTTCAAAATGAAATAGTAATATAATTTCTATTTTGTTTCTATTATATGATGATTACATAATATTATAATATAATAATATAATAATATTACTTAATTAAATTAAATTTATATAATAATTATTTTCAATAATAATAAGTACAATTAAATATATATAATAATATATATAATAGAAATTCTATTATGTTTCTATTACATGATGTCCATATAATATTATAATATTATTTAAATTTAATTTAATTTCAAAAAAAAATTATATAAAAACTTATTTTCAATAACAAAAAATATAAAATAAAATAATTTTTCATATTTTAACATTTAATTAAATAATTAATTAATAATATAACAAGGAAAATTAAGATTATCTAAAAATAAAATTGAATAATTAAAAAAATACAAATGTAATATAAATATATTAAACAATAAAAAAAAAAAGAACTTCTTGACAAGAATACATCTCAATGTTATTAATATAGATTATTTAATATGATACCTCAACAATTTTAATAATATAATAATAATCTAAAAATATATATAATAATAATACGAATAATAGAATAATTCTAAAATTAAAAAAGTCATACTTTTATTTATAATAATATATTAATAAAAATATAATAATATAATTATAAATATATAAAAGTAATCATCACAATAATATAGGAATATAATAGTAATAATGAATAACACTCCTAATTGAACCATAATCTAAAAGCTTAACTTAAACCCAAGTGATCCACAATTATAATCATATCTCAAACTTATCATACAACCATAAACTTTACTCTATCCCAAAAATCAATCCCAAAGCTAACCCTACCCCTAACCTTTAACATAACACTAACATTATTCAAAACATCAAGACTAAAAATAATGCACTAATAACTCTAATCCTAATCCTCACCCCTAACTCTAATCATAAACCTTACTCTAATCCTATTTGATCCCCAATCTTAACCAAATTGAATCTTGAGTATTAATTGTGGTAAATCTTATTTAATTTAAATAATAACACTAATAAACCTCAACCATTAATAATATCATAATAATAATGTAATATAATGATAATATAATATAATAAATTAATAATATTAGAAATAATGCTAATATCAATAATATTGATATCCATCTCAAACTTTCGAAATGGAATTTTCATGAAATCAATAAACTAAAGATAAAAAATTGGGCCCTTCAAAGTAAATTGGATGATTTGGGAGCTAAGGTTGCGGCGCTTGATAAGAAAGAGGTGGAACGAAGAGATTATGGTGTTAGCAAAGATACCCAGTACCAAGCTAGCAAGGACAAAAATGTTGAAATTGAGTTGGAGAAAATGAAAAATACTATCAAAATTATTGCCAAGCAAAACAATCGTATGGCCAGACACAACGCCATCATCATCAATGCCATGACTAAGAAATTGGACAAAGCTCAACAGGGGTCTTTGGTGGTTGATTTGGAGGAAATCAACGAAAGAAACTAGGAGGAGGATGCTGGCATTTCTAAAAGAACCAGGGCCAATTTGAAGAGGAAGGTTCCTCCCACTCCGCAAATGATTCAAACCTTCAAGAAGGGTGTTCAAGATATGCAGATCCTGGAGGCTGAGACAGAGTTTGTCTTGAAGACTCTGGGTTAATCACTGTTGGTCTTTTTGTTGGCCGTTCTGCTGGCTTTTTCTATCTGACCTTCCTGGTCTTTTGCGGGTGGCTACTGCTTGTTCTGGTTTTTTCCTTTTGTGCAATCGGATGTGTTTGTTGGACTTTTTTGTCCTTTCTTTTCTGTTGTAAACTTTGTGGTTTCGGGTCCCTGTAAAACCCATTTTACCCTTTATAAAAAACAATATAATAATAATATAATAACAATAATATAATAAAATAATAATCATATAACTCATGCAATAAGAAAATTGTAAAATGGATTCCTACAAATTTGATATATCTCAATGTTTCCTATATAAATTATGTAATAAGATAGATAAGCTAGTAATAAATAAAGATTAGACGATGCCACATCCCTTAAAAATCTCAACGTTATAACTACCATTTGGCTCTGTAGTTTATAGTAGAGATTTTATTTGACCATTAGGTGCCCTGTACTTTATTTTCATTGGCAATGGAAAAACAAGAGAATGCAATGGATGTCCCAAAAGAGTGGAAGAAAATGAAGGTGCGATAGCTATGAGACGAACTTTTTAGAAAGGGTTTGAGCACCCCCAGTCTAAGGCTTGATTTGCTTGAAAGGTTGGAAAAGTCCTCTTCTCGATCGGAAAATGGCGTAGATAAGCCCTAGAAGCAAGAATTCATAGAGTCCATGCCTCCATTAGAAGCCATACAAATAAATTAAAATGATGTAGCAGTGAAGGAGGAACAAGAGCGTGAATGCACTGCAAATGTAAAAGAAGAAGATTCATGTGGAAGCATTACGAGCCCTAATAAGTGTGAGCCTACAAAATTTGTGGAGTCGACGACCATGGAGAAATTGTCAAATGATGGGAAATATAACAAAGTTACAGCAAGAACTATGGAGGTCTTGATGGATTTGAGAAAGAAGCATCATTGTGCAATGAGGTTTGCTTTGGAATTATAGTAGACAAAGGAGGAGAAGCGTAGGTTAAGAGCTGTGAGGTAACAAAATTTTGTGCAATGTATCTCTTCTTCTAATTTGTAGCTCAATTCATTTTTAGGGTTTCAAACCTAAGGAAATTGTTATGCCTTGCATAACCACCCCATTTCATTCTGGAACAAAATGGGTCCTCCTTTCTCTTTTTGGTTTCTTTTCCTCTAATTATTCGCTTTGACCTTTGGAATCCTGTTGTTTTCCTCCTAATTTTGTCTTTTGTCTATTCAGCTTGAGTTGGTTTTCTTCTTGCTAAGAATTCAATGAAATAATCACAAGCAATAGTGGATTTTATCATAATATATTTTATTTGCTTCTGAGGACTAATGGAGACCTTATTTCACAAGATTGGATCGTACACATGGTGATATTTCTCAAGGAACTCAATTGGAAAGCATCTCCCAATCTAGTTTGGCATAAATTTCCTCTGAGAAGAAAGTCGGCAAGACCCTGCAGTGGTCTCGTCGACTGTCAGTGCATTATGTTCAAAAGAAATTCATTGGTCACCCAAACATCCCTGTTGTTGTGAGTCTTTATATGTCTTGCCGACTGAAGGAGCCCTCGCCAAAAGATTCTAATATCGGCATAAGGTTTGGCCGAAAGAGAAAAGTCTCACCGAGTGGGGATTGTGCCTTCGATATAAGGTTATGCCTTCAATGTAATTTCCCGAAGAAAAGGATGAGGTCTCCCCGAAATGGTCCAAGTTCGTTGAAGGTTTGTGCTCTCGCTATAACATCTGACCGACTATCGAGTGTCTCGGCGAAAAGGGATATCATCGCCATGAAGTCTCAGTGACTAGGTGTTGTCTCATCGATAGGTTTGTCTTCAGGGAGAAAGATATGTTTGGCATGAAGTCTGGCCAAACGAGCAATGGTCTCGCTGAAGGGTTCTCCCTTTGGTATGATGTATGGCCGATTCTGAAGGCTCTTGGCAACATGGCGTAAGTTCAGGGTAAGGTCTTCCCGAAATGAAGAAGTTCACCAAGATGTCCCATCGACAAGCGATGGTCTCGCCAATGGTTTTAAACCCTCAGCGTGACTAAAGGTGCTCGTCGTGATGTCTTGCCGAGCCAATATGGTCTCACCGAAGTGAAGCAGTGTCGGCGAAGGATTCGGGTTTCGCTGTAAGGTCTAGGTGACTACAGAAGGTCTCGCCGAAACAGTTTGAGCTCGAGGAGAAAGAAGAGATCGACATGAGGTCTCATCGACGGGGTAGACTCTTGTCGATAGGAGCTCTAAGCAAAAGAAAGGTTCAGCATAAGATCTCGCCAAGAGAGATAACATCGCCATGAAGTCTCACTGACTGAGGAAAGTCTTGCCGAAAAAACAAAATGAACTCGGGGATAACAAATGAGCTCACCAAGGGATTCTAAGGCTCGCCATGACATCCCACCGACAAAGGTCTCTCCGAAAAGAAAGAGGGCTCGAGCTCGGGGAAATAGAATGAGCTCGGGGAGACTCTAAGTGAATAGAATGGGTTCGGTAACTACCGACCCGATGATGTCTCAGCGACAGGAGGATGCTATCAGGGGATCTTGTCGGGAAAGATTTACTCTCGACAAGAAGTCTCATCGACAGGGTGAGGTCTCACTGAGGTCGAGTGGTTTTAGGGTAAAGTCCCCCCTTCATGGTGATGTCCTGCCGATACAATGAAGTCTCAGTAAAAGGGATATCCCTTCGCCATGAGGTCTGGCTGATATGCTAAGGTCTCCCCGAAGTGCTCTCAGCTCGGTGAAAGGAAGCTTCGGTTGGTGTAAAGTCTCACCAACCAAAGGGAGTCTCAGTGAAATGAGGAAGCCATTGGGGATTCTCCCTTCGGTGTAATGTTTAGAGCTCACCCAAAGGTCTGCCTGACTATGAAGGCTCTCGGCAATACGGCGTGAGTTTCAGGGTGAGGTCTTCCCGACACGAAGGAGTCTTCCTGAGATGGGTGTGCCCGTTAAAAGAAAAGAGGCTCGATATGATGTCATGATGAAGGAATAAAGTCTTTCTGAAAGAAAGCAAGCTCGACGCAAAGGAAAGTAGATTTGTCATGATGTCTTGGCGAAAGCATGAGGTCCTACTGAAGAATGAAGGGTCTCGATATGGTATTTTTCCCTCAGTAGGATGTCTCATCGACACATGGGTGTCTCACCGACAGAGGAACACATCAGTGTAATGCATGGAGTTTGCCGTAATGTCTGGCCGAATGGAGAAGGTCTCACTGAAGTGGAATGCCATTGGGGAAACGATGTCCCGCTCGCTATGATCTCCTACCGAACAAGTAAGGTCTCGCCGAAACGAAAAGGGGCTTGGGTCTAACTCAGAATGAATGGAATAAACTCGATGTAACGTCTCCCCGATTGATGTTGGTCTTGCTGACTAGTGGTAGCCTTTTCAAAGTGTTTTCTCTCTTTGGTGTAATGTTTGAAGACTTGCTATGATGTCTGGCCAATGGAGATTGTCTTGGAAACCAATGTGGATATCGATATGACTTTTTCCACTCGCCATGAACTCTTGCCGACCATCGTAGGACATGCCGATAACTGCTGCAGAATGTAATCGCATAGGGGAGACACCAATGGTGTCTCACCGACATGCGATTCCATATGGGCCACTTTTGACTGCCAGAGAATCTAGCGTGGTGTTTTTTCACCCAATTGAAAGGAACTAAAAGTGGGTCATTGACTAGTTGACTACCACCTTGAAGAAGACCAACATAATGCAAATGACATGGACTCATTCTGAGATCAGAAAGGCGATGGGTTGGATCGGGTGATGATGTTCAGATCTAAAGGGAGTCCTGATGCTGCCTCCAGAAGAGAATCAACGGGAAGAAGGGTCTACAACATGAAGAAGGTCGAAGGAAAGAAACAACCACGAGTCTCAGGAACAGCTAGAATCTATTGGCAAAAAAAGGGCAGATCGCTATTAATGGTGATACTTTAGAGCATTCAAGGTAGCCCTTTGAAGGAGTTAGAAGATAGATATGAAGGCATGGAGTACATGCTGCAGCTACAAAAGATCTGAAGGCTTCTCCTGAGGTCAAGTTGTCACCGACATGGACAACAGGGCTTCACATTGAATGCAACATTAACTCTCTTCAAAAGATCTGAGGGCCGACCCTCCTACCATTAGTAGATATTTTGTAAAACCCTAAGAGAGTGGACATCAAATTCCTTTTGGTACACTCTGTATAATGGAATTCTTGGCCTCTTTGTAAAGGGTTAGAAAAATTAGAAGTTAGTAGTTAGAAGAAATAGAGACAGTTAGAAAGATAATAGAGTAGATAGTTCTAGAGATAGATTTTCAAGAGTAGGAATTTTCTGAAGGATAGAAGAGACAGAGCTACATCCTGATTCTTTGTGATGGGAATTTCTTTTTTCTTCTTGGTTAGGAGTTAGATTCAGCATAGACTATAATGTACTTCTTAAGTTCTCTTAGTATAGATGGAAACAGTTTGAAGACATAGATTTTCTGTACACTGGTGATTGTGCCAGCTTTGTAAATATTGCTTATCTCTTTCACTAACAATAGAAGCAAACATATTTTAATCTACTTCACATTGTGTTCCTAAGTGGTGTTTATCTTGACTTAATCATTTGATTTGAGAAGTTTTCAAGGAATGAGATCTTATTTTGTGTTTTGTTTAAATAGTAACTTGCAATTTGTTGAAATCAACACTGCTAATGAATGAAAATGTCTGCCAATCACAAGTAATTTTGTTCTGCAGTTTTAGTTAGAAAATTCCTTGAAAGGTAACGAGTCTAGTTAAGTTAGATGCATTATCATTCTTTTCGGTTCCAAAGCTCTGATTTATCTTTTCTGATTCTTTAAAAACCCTGGTTAAAGTAGGTTTTAAATTTATGCTTGATCTTAGAACAATCCAGAAGCTCAATACTAGTAGGCCCCTTGAACATTATAGTTCACATCAATCACTAAGTGAAATCAGCACAGTTGAGAACCAACTACAAAGACCTTGGGAGCTAAGATATCCATGTGTTGTCTTTCTCTTTCAGGAGAAACAAAATAGAAATATTTTGTTTGTATGTTGTTGTGCCATCAGACACGTCAATAGAAATGTTCACCCTAACTTTCTCAGTTGACCATCTAGCAACATATGCATCTTCATTTTAAGTGAGCAAGGTCACACTTTTATTTTTTCTTTGATTTGGTAATTTTTCCCCTTTATACTCTGAAGGGTTTCTTGTAATTCTTTGTTAGGAAAATCATATAGTTTGATCAAACCATTTGCTACATAAACTTATGAGATAAAAGCATGCATACAAGCTTATAGAATAACCATATGCAAACATCAAATAAATACCACAAGATAACACAAGATTTATCTTGGTAAAAACTTTAAGAGGGAAAAATCTAGCCTTTTAAATCATCCACACTTAATTTATTATTCAACAATAAAAACATTACAATACACTTATAAAGACTCCATAAAAAATTTGAAACATCAACTCCTCAAATGCATTCTCCATGTGTCCAACCATGTATCCACACATCTCATTCCATTCTTCACATATTTTCTCTTCATAAGAGAGCTCAATACAATTATAGCCAACTCAAAACCACTAACATCCAACCTCAAGATCACTAAATGGTGCAGGGACTTCTAGAGGTCATAACTTTTGACTTAGATGTCTGTTTGAGCTCAAATTTTACAAGCGACTTCATTATGAGGATTTTTTTGGATTGTTAATTGAGCCCAACTTGGTTGGTGGCCATTTTGACACTTTTTGGGGACTAAAATCTTTCAATTGCGCCCTTGAAATTAGCTTTTTGTGTTTTTTTAAAAATATTTTCTTTAATAACTCAGAAATCATATTTCTAATTTCAAATGTAAGTTGATAATTCATGTCACCTTAGTTTTAGGAAGTTTTTAGGAAGAATATGGGCTGAAAGGGATATGTATGCAAAATTACTAAAATGGAAAAATCTGACAACTATAGAAAACTGCAAAAAAAGGTAACTTTTGGGTATTTTTTTCTCAGTTTTTAGATATAAAGGCATTTTATTTCATTGTAGTAGCAAAGTTGGATAATAGAAGAATTTAATTTCCAATCAATTTTTGGATTTTTGGTTCTCATTAATCAAGTAATGGTTCATATCTATTGAATGTGTTCTTGGCTACATCACTAAACATGTGCTTGATTTTATATAATCAAGATCATAGAAAACCAACCAAGTGATAAGGTAAAACCATGTCCCTCAAAACAATGAGTATGCAAAAAAACTAATCCGACATTTACTTTTTGGTACTAAGTTTTTGAAATATTAAATATTTTCCCATGTGCAACCCACACATAAAATATTTAACCAATGTTACATACAACTTTATAAGTGGACCCATATTAATATTTAATGTGGCTAAATACATCACCTAAGATCTACCCCAATTTTTTTTTTTTACATAAATAAAATATTTAATGTGGCTAAACACATCACCTTATATTATTAAATTTGGTTTAAATGTGTATTTGTGCTTACAAGGGTTGCACTCTTGGCTATGGCGACCAAGGGCTTAAAACTGAGGGCTAAGCCCCTAGCCTTGAAACTCATCAATTGGTGGCAACTTGGTGTTGACAGTTCCCTATGGGTACCTATTAGTACATCATGTTAGTGTTGTTGGCACAATGGGTACAAGGGGTCTACAAACAATCGCCCCCCTCCTCCCCCCCCAAAAAAAAAAAAATCATTTTTTTTTCTATCAGAAGGTATTTTATTTTATTTTTCACTACACAGGTAAAAACATCTCTCTACAAGGGAGTGTATGACTATACAACCATATGATGTAGGGTAGGGGATTTTTTTTCTTTCTTCATAGTAGCCAAAATAGGTTGAGTATTCTACCAATCTTCATTTCTTAGGCCTCCTAGTCCCAATAGTGAGGGATGTTTTGTCCCAAAGGGTCATATGTGAAAATCCCCCCATAAAACCTTCACGATAAACACCCATAAAGATTCCTTTTTGTAACTCATTTTCAAATCACCACAAATTTGCAAACCCCAAAACTCTAAATTTGTGTATTTCAACCTACATAACATATCTCATACCTTGAAATGTCTTAAATATCTCTAGTGACGTTATCATGGATTAAACTTTGTATCAAATATTCTCATACAAGGGTCATACCAAAATAGGCAACTCTCACATCCCTCAACCACAACCATGTATCTCATACCACTTGTTAGGAAAATCATACAAGTTGATCAAACCATTTCCTACATAACCCCATGAAATAAACACATGCATAAAAGTCTAAAAAATAACCATATGTAAATATCAAATGCATACCACAAGATAACACAAGATCTACCCTAGGAAAAAACTCAAGAGGGAAAAACCATCCTCCAATAACATCCACAATTAATGTATTATTTAGCAATGGAAACATTACAATACACTTACAAAGTCTCCATGTAAATAATTTTGAAACATCAAGCTCCTCTGATTCATTCTCCATACATATGTCCAAGCATGTATCCACATATCACATGCCATGCTTCACCTATGCACTCTTCACAAGAGATTTAAATACAATGATATCTAAGCCAAAACCACTAAAAACCAACCAACCAACCTCAACCACTAAACATGGGCTTTCTTTTATAGAATCATGCTGACACAAAATTAACCAAGTGATAAAGTAAAACCATGTGCCTCAAAACATAAATACACAAAACCATTGACCCTACATTTACTTTTTGGTACTAAGTTTCCCAAATATCAAATACTTTCCCATATGCAACCGACACATAAAATATCTAACCAATATTACATAAAACTTTACATGTAGACCTAAATGAATATTTGACATATGACTAAACATATCAAGGTGCACCATAAATAAATATTTATTTTACATAATTAAAATATTTCTTTCATGTGCAAGGTGTAAACACCCCATTCCTAACACTCTTAAGTATATTTAAAAATAATAATCATTATTAATAAATTAAAATACCTTTAAATTAGTTTTTGTCTTATACACTCATCTAAAATATTTTAGATTATCATGCCTATGATAGTCTTAAGACACATTTAAGAGTGCTATCAAATGGTTGATAGATACAAATAATTATAACTATTGATAAGAAATGGATATAATAGATTTCAATATGATACTTAAATCTAGACTAGGTAGACCTCATCAACATATTCAACACTAAAATAAAGTATCAACTTTTAACCTAAAAAGGACTTGGAAAAATATAGGTTTTAAGATGGGTACAACATAACAACAAATCTATATTATTCATTTATAAGTTATTTTTTATTAAGATAAGGAAGTTTTGAAAGGGGTATCTTCCTTTTACAACAAAATAATTGCCACACCCAAAAAGTGATCCCTACAAGATGTGGGGGCATCACCAAAGGACAACAACAAAACTAGAGTATGAATATTTGGAAATAAAAGGAACATGTTGCAAGTATGAAGGTGTTGTCATTGATGTACCAACAAGCTTGTGTTGTCATTAATGATAGTTGTGCAGTGGTTCATAAGAGGTTATTGCTTTGATTAGTTGCACTATGTTGTCATCAGTTAAGTTGCTAATGTTAACGTCTAGTGCTACTTTGATAAGCTTCTATTTATGGTTTAGATTTCGAGGATATTGAGAAAATTGATAAAATAAAGAAATAAGGTGTTGTGGAGGTGTTCTATTTTTGCTTTGAATTTCTTCTAGGTTGAAGATCTGGTTATGTGGTTTGGATATATTGGATAGAGGTGTTCAGAGTTTCTATATCCAAAATTTTTGCTTCTGGATCAATGGTCAGATGAAGTTATGTTCACCAGTGTGTGAATTGGTTTTGCAGTGTTGCTTATAGAGGTGTCTAGGGAGAAATGTTTTGGCTTTGAACAATTCTTTGTAGTTTCTCTTCAGGTTTTGTGATTTTGAAGGTATGTTGATTGTGTTGATCTCTTTCTCGTGTCAAGAGGATTTGTGGTTTGGTACTTCGAAAGTTGATGTTAGAGTTGTAGTGTTTGGCAATGTAGTTTGAGTGTACAAGATGTGTGCATTTTGAAGGTGTGAGTTGTTGCAAAGGAGTTTGATGGATTTTAGGAGGATAGAGGAATATTCTAGATCATGATGAAGCATGGTATGTGGTTTGCAAGTCATCCTTAGATTTGAGGAAGCGTATAATTCAAAATTTTAATGGTGTTTGCACAGGCAATGATCGACCTGGTGTTTACACTACATTCAAAGATGTTTAAGTATTGGTGAAGGCATAACATAGCATGTGAGAGTTGATTTGGGTCCTAGTTAAGTTTTTTTTTTTGTGTTTTGTTCCTATCCATTGTGGGAATGTTTAGTGCTGACCTATTTTGAATTGTAAAGAGTAAAGTGAGTGTATTTGACTTGAAGATGTTTTTCAAGTTGTGGATGGTATAAATGCAAAGTGAATTGATGTGAGATGGAGTGTGGAATAGAGTTGAGTGTTGTGATGTGAAATTGAGTGTAGAGGTGCAAAATGTAGTGCGAGCTATAATGCAAGATTGTTGAATGTAGTGAGCTGAGGTATCTTGATCTTTTAAAGGTTGCTAGTGATGGTTGGAGCAGTTGTGGTGAAATTTATGTTGCATTGAGATTGTGTTCTCTATGTAACACCTTATCTTCTTTTCTTCTTTCTATTCCGATAGTGAGCTTGGGCTGTGAACCTTTCTGGACAATGTGTCCTATTCTAGCAGTGGGCCTCTTTGTATTAATTTTTGCAATTAATTATATTATGAGCTAATCCTCATTGTGGTTTTTCCCTCATTGGGTTTTCCATGTAAATATGGTGTTCTCTTGTGTATGTTGTTGGTTGTTTTAGTTTTTTTAATCTTCTTTTCATGTTTAAACATTATAACATATTAAGGGTTTAATGAATGCATGTGGATCTGATTACTATTGAGGGTTTTAATGTTCTACATTGATACAAATGATTCACCTCCCCTCTTAGTTGTCTTGTTCATTCAACACAATAAAGTAATAGATGGAAATGAAGTGAACGCCACAAAGAGGGAAGCTAACTATGCTTAGCTAGCATCTTTAAACCAGAGGTAGCATTTCATTCAGTAGCCAAGAAGTTGAGTTGATCTTAAAAGGAGGCTTCAATAGCATCATCCTCCACCATAATATCTTTATCCTTAACAACCTTAACAGTCCTCACATGTGTCCTTTTAGTAGTACTTTCTATAGTTATTGGGTCACCCTCATTTTTTTGAAGTCTTCTTTTATGGATTTCATTTTATAAAATAAATAAACTATTGGTCAATTTTCTTATTGTATTCTTGTTGAAGGACACTATCTCCCAAAGGTTCCCAGTTATATATATTCCTACTTATTCTCCATGCAATTCAACCTATATTCTAAGCTCTACCAACATTGATCAAGACATTTGCCATCTTATGTCAAGTTTTAGAAAGATCCTCTTTATAAAGTATTTTTTAAAATTTGTTTTTTCTTGTCATCTCTAAGGAACTTAACCAAATGCTTTGCATTCACATATTTGTTATAAGTTTGTATACAAATAACCCCCAACATCAAACACTTAAACTCTATAATTGGATTTATAGTCATGGATAAGGATACTCTCCTAAAACAAGTTCTTCTAGGAAAAGGAAAATTCCTTAGACAAAGTTGATTCATGGTTGTTCATGGCCTTAAGAAAATAAGAGATTCCTCCTCTATGGAGGATATCCCATAGTGTGGCATTCCTCTTTACCTCTCTACATGATGAGGGTTCAAATCTTACTCTAATCGAGCTCCCATACTAGTGGTTGACACTATACAGAGGATAATATTGGCCTCAATAGCACACCATTCTCTTTCAAAAATGAAGAGTCAATCTTTAATGGTACTCGTTAGAGTATTCATCACATGGTATCTTTTGGTTTGGACAACAAAAACATAATTAGCCTCATAGGGGAAAAGACCCAATAGTTGAGCATGTTCCAATAGTTGTTATACCATTTGTTAATTTAATTCTCAATATTTTTAATAATATTGCACCAATAGTTGTGACTTTAAAGTTGATAGTGTTGATGATGAGCACCCATAATTGAATGAAATGTATTCCTTAGATCTAAAACACAACAAATAATGTGATGCCACATCAACACACTAATAAAACATGACTTATTGCACAATTATTAGTCTAGCTTTTTTTTCGGATCTTTTTGGACACCTCAACATAATGCATGGTGGTGTGGCATCATATTTGATGATGTGGCCATGAAACCTAGTTATAAGAAAGGGACTTGCCAAGTAAGCTGTTATAAAAAAATGGACGTGATTTGAAATTTTCAAATAGGATTTTGAGAAGTACAAAGTTAGGGTGCCTATTGGATCATCTCCCCTAGTCCTCCATTAATACACTCATGTGGAATACTTTCTTCACCCCTTAGAACCGAGCATAAATTATTGCTCAACTAAACTATTATACATGCCTAGATTTGGGGTAGAATAAAAGTGAGATGAGACCATTCCATATGAACCATAAAGGTGGAGGCCAAGTTGGCAATGACATAAGTGGTCTTATTTCCTTCCCTATAATTATGGGAAATGATAACTTTTTAAAATTATTTGATTAATTTGAAGGCATCTTGAATTATCGCTTTAATGTTCTAATGGGTTGAAGCTTTTCTATTCAACATATCAACTATGATCTTGGAGTCTCATTCAATAATGATGTTAAGAAAACTCAAACTTCTTCCATGGTGAGACTAAGCAAGGTTGGGATGGCTTTTTCTATATTGTTGGTATGGATTCTAAAATGCTTGCCATAAGCCAATAACAAAGTTCATTTGTTATCCCTAATAATACCTCCAACCCCTACTTTTCTAGGATTTCCATTGGAGCTATCATCAAAGTTCATTTTGATCTACCCAAGATAGGGTGGGTACCACTTAGTGCTTTCTCTTCTAGCCATTTTATCCAATTCAACACTACAATGGGGGAGCTTGGTCTTTCATTTGTCAACAATTTTATTCTCCAAATTAGAGGGGGTGCCCTAGGCTTCCTAATTCGAAAAGCCACAACATTTTCAATGATGGAGTTGACTAACGTTTTCCTAATGATATCCTTGGGTTTACTTTTTCTTTGAAAATCTTATAATTCATTTCCTTCCAAATGGATTTATAAGTTCTTTGTTAAGAATAAGTTAAAATTATTCTAAATAACTTGTGCAAAAGGATCATTTTTCTTTTGCATCATATTGAAAATGCAATCCTTGTATCTAAACAAACTATAGGTAACCTCATATAACTTCAATAAGATATTGAACTATTTGTTGAAGTTGAACTCCAAGTATGATAAAAGAATAAAACTACATTTTTCTATAAATTAACATAAAAATAATTATAAATTTATCCAAATTCTTACAATTAATATTTCTTATTTAAAATATCAATAAAAAAACTATAAATAGCATCTAAGACTGCAATCCGACATATATGGCATCTAAGACTGCAATCAGACATATATTTGAAGCATATATGTGTGTAATGTTTGGGTAAAAAGACTTTGTTACAGATGGAAGGAGAAATGGCAGCTCATGCAATTGTTGTTCCTTATCCAGGTCAAGGGCTTATGAATCCCATGATGCAGCTCGCAAGAAGACTAGCCTTTAATGGAATTACTGTTACATTTGTGGTGACGGAGTCATGGCACAAAATTATTTCACGCGCAGAGGGCGATGCTTTCACAAGCGTTCGGAAGCAGGGCCTCCCCCTCACCGCCGCTATCATACCCGACTGCGTGGTGACTGAGTCGGAAAGGTCGGCTAATATGATGGCCTTTTTTCTCTCACTTGCTAATATGGAAGCTCATGTCAGTCAACTTATAACCAAGCTCGCTCGTTCAGAAAAGCCCCCCGTATGCTTGGTAGCCGATACCTTCCTCAGGTGGGCGGTGCCTCTTGCTAAAAAACATGCTCTGAAATCCGTTTCACTGTGGACAGAGTCTGTAACCCGGTTTTCCATTTTTTATCATTCAGACTTGGTAGGTAAGAATCTATACCTTTACAGATTAAAAAGGACATCTGATTTTGGTGGAAAATTACATGGATATTTAGGCTAAATCTTGTTGATGATCTTTGCTAGAATCTTACGGCCATAGGCAGTGATTGAGAAATTCGGGATCTTGTTTCCGCCCCTGATCTTTATTTTTCTGTGGTTATAGGTGGAAAGAAATATAAGGAGAGGAGTATTAATCAAGTCTATTGTTGTAGGCCTAAGTGGGTTCTGGGTTTGCAATGTTTAGTAAATAGCGATTTGGGTATTCAGTAAAAGGTTTTTTGAAATAAGGATTTTGCATCACCATCTAGGATTACATTACTGTTGATACGTTATCCGTATGAATTACATTAAGTAATACATTGTCCGTATGTTAAAAGATTAACTTGGGATTGTTGAAAGTTAGTATGGGCATTATAATTGACTCAGCATGAGAAAGGATCCATTCAAAGTATTGTTGTAAGTTACAGTGTGCATTGTAAATGAATCGGCATGTACTGGTCCAGACGATGAAACTTCCAAAGTCCAATATAACAATGTGTGGGTGGTTTACTGTTCAGTTGTCCGCATATCCTAATTTAATCTGCAGTTGTAATTTTATTATTCTACTTTGGAAGATTGCTCTGTTTTTGCAGGTCAGTTTTCAGGCAAAGCTTCTCCATTTCAATATACAACAGTGGATTTACTTGCTCCTTATTTAGGCCAGAATAATCTATTTGATCTTTATTTGGGGCAGAGCATCCTCTGCATCATATTTCAAATCTGCTGAAATCTGCTTTGTTACTGTATAATGCAGTTGGGGTGGAAGGATGCATAGACAATATTCCAGGGGTGCCTCCTTTACAACATACAGACCTTCCGTCCCCATTTGTCACTCCTTTGAGAGTAGAATTTTTTCGGTGCTTTGATAGTGTGAAAGAAGCAGATTGGATTGTTGCCAATTCCTTGTACCCTCTGGATTGCAGGGCAGTGGAAGCCTTGTTCCCCAAAATCCCTGTGCATTGCGTGGGTCCCTTATTGCCGTCTGCCTACCTTGAGCACTCTGACAACCAAGATAGGAAGATGGGAACCAGTTCCAGGATTGAAACTGACTGCAAACTCTGGCTGGACTCCAAACCTCCACAGTCAGTCATCTATGTTTCATTTGGCAGCCATGTTTCTGTTTCCAGGCTTCAGTTAGCAGAGATAGCTGTTGGTCTTATGCAGAGTGGGTACCATTTTGTTTGGGCTCTTCGTCCAGATAAAGAGGCATCTGATGTATCAGAGATGTTGCCTCCTGGATTTTTGGATGAAAACAAAGAGCAGAGTGTTGTTGCGCCCTAGTTTAGCCAAGTGGAGCTTCTTTCACATCCTTCGGTGGGAGGGTTTTTGAGTCACTGTGGATGGAATGCCATTATGGAGAGTGTTTCATCGGGTGTTCCCATACTGGGATTTCCTATTGAGCTGGATCAGTTCACCAACTGCAAGCTTATTGTCGACGAATGGAATTTTGGGTTACAAGTGAGGAGTGGAGATGATGGGAACAGGCTTATAAGAGCACAAGAAATAAGAAAGAAGATAAAAATGTTAATGGAGGGGGCAGAGAGTGTACGAGTAAGAAGGGCAGCAGAGAGATTTAGAGATGCAGCCAAGGAGGAAGTAAGCAAAGGAGGACGATCTGCCAGTAATTTAGAAGACCTTGTGAATAGTATGAAGCTAACTAAAGTAGTGCCCACTTGACATATCATTTATAAATTGCTATGTTAGTCCTGCCTACGGCAGACTGTAGGTAAATAATGAATTTGTTTTTTTATTATCATCTAGATTATGTCAACTATCCGGATTCAACTATCCGAATTCATAAAGTTTTCATAAGTGATTAATTTGCCTTACAAACTGCCCGCAAGTAGGTAAATAATGAATTTGTTTGCTATTATCATCTAGATTATGTCAACTATCTGGATTCAACTATCTGAATTCAATCAACCGTCCAGTTTTACGAGTCAAACTCATTGACCTATATTTCATGAGTAGTGGTTCACAAGAATCCATTCATTATCTGGTTCACAAGAACTCATCTCTCATGATAATGAATGGTCCATGAAACACGGGTCAATGAGTTTGACTCCAAAAACTACACACTTGAATCCTAACAATATCATAATCATTTAGATTTTCAACCACTATGATATCATTTAGTTTCATTTGTAATTCATAAATATTTTTATTTATTTTTTTGGGTAGTATTTCACGGGTAGTGATCTAATATGTCGCTTTGAGAGATGAGAATCATTTCACCTTTATTTTTGGGAGGTTCAATCTTATAGTTGTGAGCATTGCGAGGCTTGGGAAGCAGAAGATTGATGAAATGTATTCATTGGGAAAGTTGTTGAAGAGGTCTAATTTAGCTTCCTTGGTTGAGGGCTTTGTTAAGTCTGATGCTCTGCCTCTGTCGGATAAGGACAATGCAGTGTATTTGTTGCTTACAACAAAAGATGTTCTGGTTGAAGGTTTTTGCATGAATTCTTGTGGATGCCATGCTAATGTTTTACCGTCCTCTGCATATGGTCAAAAGCTTCTTCCATACGCATGTGTTGGGAACTCGATTACTCAATGACCTGGACAATGTGCTTGGCCTTTTCATCAGCCTCTGTATGGTGCCCAATCTCCTCCTCTGATTGCCCCTAACAGACATGTGGGTATTGATGGAATGATCATCAACATTGCAACTGTTCTTTGATCTTTGAACTTCACTCACTCAAAATCAATATGGTCCCACTTAAGGTTTTAGGATATTTGGCATGCAAACTGCCGCAGATAGATGGTGTAGGTTTGTTTTGTTCTTGGAGGAATGACCCTAATAGCAAAATGTGTTATTTAAACAAAAAACAACTAAAAGCTATTTCCAATTTTCAGGATCGAATTCAGATTGCCATAGTAAGCTTTAACATGTAAATACACTAAATATTACTGAAAATGGAACTTGTATGAGATGGTACAACCAAAGACCAAACTGAAGTCTTTAGCTATTTACTCATTTTCTTTATTATTTTTCCCCCAAATGTACTTGCTATGGACATTTTATGGTTTGAGGGCATCTTATTGTTTGAATGGATCTCGTAACTTTTGTGGGCATTGATGCTTGTGGATATAGATGCAAGCGCTTGAAATGGCAAGGTCATTATCTGAGACCTTGATTGGTAATGCAACATTCTTTTTTGTTTTGTAGATGCTCGAGGTGGCAGGCCAACTTTGAGTTGGGCTCGTAGGCATAAGATTACTCTTGGAGTAGCGAAAGGGCTTGCACACCTTCACACAAGGATGGAAACACCTGTCATTCATGGGAACCTCAAGTCTAAGAATGTCTTGGTGGATGAATACTATATAGCACATCTAACAAATTATGACCTAGACCGGTTAATGACACCTTTATCTGCTGCTGAGATGATGAATGTATCTACTCATGAAGGCTACAAGGCTCTTGAGCTCCAGAAGATGAAGAAGGCCAATACCAAGACTGACATATACAACTTTGGAATTATCCTTCTTGAAATACTAATTGTTAAGAGGCTAGGTAGGGATGGCAGTTCTAGTGAGGTTGTGGACTTACCATCCATTGTGAAGAATGTTGTACTGGAGGAGAGTACCTTGGAGCTGTTTGATGTTGAGATTCTAAGGGGAATGAGAAATCCAATGGATGATGGACTGCTTTAGGCACTGCAACTTGCTATGGGTTGTTGTGCTCCTTCTCCCTTTGTGAGGCCAGATATGAAGGTGGTCATCAGACAACTTGAAGAGATAAGGCCGAAGGCTCATTCTGCATTGTATACTCCTACTGAATCTAGGAGTGAGCTTGAGCTTGCATTTTAGCTTCATGCTAATGCTTTTTTTTCCAACCATTTGAGACTGGGTATGCCTCTCTATCTACACTTTCAAGCCCAATTTTGTCACCGCTGTGATGATTCATTTTGGAAGTAATGTCATGCAAAACCACAAGTAGAATGAACCCAAATGAGCTACATACAGGTGCTTGCAATATGGTAAGATTGAGGAGCTGAACATTCAGAACTAGACACTAAATATCTTTAGAAAATGTGTATGTTGCTTTCTGATTAAGATTGGAGAGTTTGAAGACACAAGTTTTACCAACAAAATGTGCATGAATAGAGCTCCACTGAAATTTGTATCTTGGCTTCCTAGTCACCCTCCTATGGATTTTTTTATTATTAACAATATTGGAGAAAGAGCACCAAAAACTGCCTTAGTCAAGCATATTTCTTTATATCTTCAGCCAATTCAGAGGAATGGACTCACTTGAGATTTAATCAAGTAGAAATATTTATTTCTTTGTCTTGCTTTGAGTTTGTCTTTACCAGTTTCAGCCCTGCTTTAATTGTTTTAAATTGGGTGTTTGTCTTAAATATTATTGTTTAGGTTAGGCTAAATATTTTTTTCTTTGAAATTGTTTTTCAAACATGTAACAAACTGTTTAGATGATGCCAAATAATTTTGTTTCCAAATGAATAGTTATCCTATTGTTTTAGTTAATCCTATATTTCCTAAATATGTAAGAATTATTTAAATAACAAATATCCTCATTTAGATGGGAATTCTAGATTATAAATTGTCCTAGCAGTTATTCCTACTGTCATATGAGTTTAAAGCTGAGAAGTCTTATAATTCATTCATATGCCAAATTTTGATAATCTATGCTCTTCTTTTCTCTCTAATTTTATCTATGGTGATTGATGGATTAATAATCAGTAATTGTACTCTAAATTGTAATTTAAAATATATTTTTAATAAGATATGTTTAGAAATTTGAGTCTTTCTCAAATTTCAATTGTGATAAGGATATGGTTCAGATTTCTACTCTGAAGACTTCTTTAAAAAATGCATCTTGGTATTGATTTCAAATCTTATACATCTTAAAATTTTAATTATATTAAAAATAAATATTTATAATGAAAATTTATTGATAGGTAAAATTTCATTCTACACATGTCAAATATTAAAGATACAAAATATAATTATAGTAAGTAAATATGTAGATACAATTTTAGCTATTCTTAAAAAACTGTATAATAAATTTTACATTAGATTAGATGTAAAATTATTATTGATTGTTTGAGTGTTAAATCATTTGATGTTTAATTAGATCAACTATCTGTAATCAATAAGAAAGTTTGAAAACCCCATAAAACTCTTGCATATCCACATGTGCCTCCTCTATGCTCAACACCAACATTCCTCTATCTCACAAAATATTCCAAAACCACATCTAATGCATATTAGAGAGAAAAATCTACTTACACTCATAGAAAAAGAATGTTAGTGAAGTCTATTAGAATGTTGTCATTCACCATGTTGTTCATATGTGTCAATAAATAGGTCATTTGCACACTTGTTTATGTTGTCTTTAGGCACTTATTTAAGGCCTTAAAGTTGGTCCATCAAGGGAGTTGACCCAAGAGAAGATAACCCTTGTGAAACTTCCTTAAGTATTCTTAAATATTGCTATCCTTGTGTGCAAAAAATGACCTTTTGCTTCAATATGTTTAGAATTTTTCTGTACATAATGTACTTTTCATAGAATATTTGTCTAGCTCTTTTGTTTTCCTGGTAGAAAAAGGACTGGTCTTTAGAAGGAATATTTTAAGGCATTTTCTCAAAATAGAGAGTTTGCCTGATCTGCTTTCATGTGCATGTCTGCTGGTCAGAAAATAAGAGAAACAAAACTGGAAAAGCACTTATCGGATTAGATCAATAACACTAAAATTCTGTAGATTTGAAATGAATTTAATTGTGAAAAAATGAATTTTTAAAATCATTTTTCAGGTCTTGTTCAGAGGTAGCTTGTGGTTAGCATAAACAGTTCTATTCATTGATTCAAATATTTGATATTTGTCCATTTACACCTCAGATTTGTGTAGTACCAACTAAAATTGAGCCACATTATACATTCCTTCTCTTTTTGTTTATTTCCTACTACATTGTTTTTCATCCAAAGATAATCAAGGTTGAATTCACATTAATGTTGTTTTCTTTGTTCTTCAGTTATTATTCATAAATTTGTGTGCTCATTCAAACCTCTTCCACCAGCTATGGATTTGTTAATCTTGTTTCATGTGAGGGTCATTCCATTGAACAATAAAACAATGTATATAATCATGTGATGATCAAATGTGGTTCAGTTTTATAGTCTATATTGACTTGTATTTAAGGAGGAATGACTCACTTTTAACATTTAGTTCACTTGCAAGATATTTAAAGAGTGAATAGTAGTTAAGTATCTTCTAATTTCTCTAACTTCATTTAATTACAATTTTTATATATTATCAAATCTATTATTTTTTTTGTGTCATTTTTCTATAAATTTTTATATAATTGGACTTATTTAATTGGTTAGTTCATTTATTCATAAATGTTATCAATTGTCATCCTTGACTCACACCCATACATTCTCAATGTTTATAGCATGCGCTATCAATCCTTCCTAATTATATCCTACTTAAAAAAATAGCTATGTAGGTGTAAGGAATATATTTTTAGGAATTGAGAATCAAAACTAAGAATTGAATTCATGTTTTGAAAAACTCATCACTAACTTCCACTCTTGTATGACTAATCATATTTCTATTATAGCATTAAAAATGGAAGCATGCTTGAAGTATTGGGTGGTCATGTGAAATACACCAATTGCCCTTCAAGCCCTTAGAAACTAATCTTGAGGAATCTAGGTAATGCTGATGTTAAAAGAATGCATGTATTCCATGTAAATAATTAATCAAAATGAGAGGGGTAGAGGGATATGTGTGACAGTGATATTGGATTTCAATAGAATAGGTGTTGAGATCTATCAAATGATACAAAATAATATTATTTTAATGAATATTATTGATCAAATGTAAAATGACATATATATCATTATTGTCCAACAATTCAATAAAGATTTCATATTATCATCTTCTATCTTAACTCGATTAATAACCATGTTTGGATGGAGAAGTAAATATTATATTATCACATTAGCATAAAAAATTGTTAAAAAATGAAAATTAAGTAATTTTTAATATTTATATTTTACAATGTTTAGAATTCATATATTCATTGATTTTTATTTTAAAATGATTAAAAAAATTAAATAAAAAAATAATGAAAAAAATCTTTTCAAATCTTTTTAAAGAATAATTTTTAATAATTTTTTGTATATTTATATTTTTTATTTTTTATGGAAGTTCTTAATTGCAGTTGTCACGTCCATTTTGATGTCCACTGCTCATTCACATGCTTTCGTATACACCATTTTGAATGCCCCAGCCCTTTTGACTCCCATTAAATCTGCCAATCAGCCTATCGGCATAGGCATTCCATTTCATTGGTGCAAGTGCTAGTTATGGTTGGATAGAGTGCAGTTACATACAACATAAATATAAGGTTTGGGAAACACAAATAAATGTTAAAATAAATAAAGATTGGCCGATGCCATTATCACTACCATTTGTCTCTGTAGTTTATAGTAGAGAGTTTCTTCGACCATTGGGTGCCCTGTACTTTATTTTCATCGGCAATGGCAAAACAGTAGAATGCAGCGGATGTCCCAAAAGAGTGGAAGAAAATGAAGGTGCAAGAGCTGCGAGACGAACTTTTTAGAAAGGGTTTGAGCACCTCCGGTCTAAGGCCTGCTTTGCTTGAAAGGTTGGAAAAGTCCTCTTCTCCATCGGACAATGGCGTAGCTAAGCCCTAGAAGCAAGAAGCAAGAATTCATAGAGTCCACGCCTCCGTCAGAAGCCGTACAAATAAATTGTAATAATGCAGCAGGGAAGGAGGAACAAGAGCGTGAATGCACTGCAAATGTAAAAGAAGAAGATTCATGTGGAAGCATTACGAGCCCTAATAAGTGTGAACCTGCAAAATTTGTGGAGTCGGCGGCCATGGAGAAATCGTCAAATGATGGGAAATATAACGGAGTTACAACGAGAACTGTGGAGGTCTTGACGGATTTGAAAAAGAAGCATCATTGTGCAGCGAGGTTTGGTTTGGCGTTGTAGTAGACGGAGAAGGAGAAGCGTGGGTCAAGAGCTGCGAGGTAACAAATTTTGTGCAATGTATTTCTGCTTCTAATTTGCAGCTCAGTTCATTTTTAGGGTTTCAAACCTAAGGAAATGTTCACCCTAACTTTCTCAGCTGACCATCTGGCAACATATTCATTTTAAGTGAGCGAGGTCACACTTTTATTTTTTCTTTGATTTGGAAAGTTTTCCCCCTTCATACTCTGAAGGGTTTCGTTTTTATTTTTTTATTTTTGACTTGGAAATCTTCCCTTCTAGGTCAACCTTCGGCTTAGATGTCACGAATCTCTTCCAGTCAAATTCACCCTGCACTTGGACTCGTGTTCTTTGCAACGTGCGGTGTATCCTCTGAATCAGGTACTATATTTGTACAGTTTCTGCCCTATATTTGAACCGTGGACACTGTTATGCAAAGATAGAAGATTTTATTCCTCTTGGACTTATCTCTCTCATCAAGGGTATTAGCAATATTTTATCTCATTTTAACACTTTTATCTTGTTTCATTGGGATTCAAATTTGGGGCTTCATTATGGAAATTCCAAGGTGTCTATAAATGAGAATTCATCCCATTGGATGCGATTTTTACAGTATTTCATTCAATTTCAACATTATTATCATGCATCATACAGATTGAAACCTATTGCTTTACAATGAAAGTTCCAATGCTTGTACCACTCGAGCTTATCCCATTCAGTTAAATCTCAGATATGCCCAATGGCTGTTACATTACAACCTCAACATTGACATTAAGGGCCATTTAATTGTAATGAGAGAATTTGAATTTGCGTCATGCTTATACATGTGCTTAGCATTGCCATTACATGGTAGTTCCTTGGTACATGTTTGTTTCATTTCAAGCTATATAACCTTAGCACTTGGCTGGCCATTTTATTGTGGTGTGGGAGTTTGAACCTGGGTTGTGTTGTTATGAGTGTCTACCATTACCATTCAACCAGAACCACTTGGTCAATTATATGTACTATGTTTAGCTTAGTTGCCTTGTTACATAAAGAATATATATGCAAAAACAATCATCCAATTTTCCTGTGGATGAGTTAAATACTTATTTTAGGGCTTCTTTGATCACACAAAAATAAACCTTTATGCTAATATTTTAACATCACAAAATTTGGGGTTCAGTTTGTGGAATGCGCATAACTCAGCTTAAAAAGAGGCTAAAACTGTACCAAGTTACCAGATTATATATTTAATATTTATTTTATGTATAAATCCCAAAATTCCAAATGATACTTAGTTAGCATTAAACAATTTGGCTGCGCAGCATGATAAACTAGCTGATAAAGATGATTAATTTTGTTAAATTCTTCTATTGACATCCTATCCACATGAAGTTATATTTATGACTAGGCTTGCTCTGCTCCCTATGAATAAACTTTGCAGGATTTGCTGCATATTTCACCTACTGTCTCTGAAGAATGAAGAAGCATACAAAAAGTATATAAACTGGTTGACATAATGCCTCGAAAATATGTTGTCTCACAGAAAGTGATGCTTGCAGAATGTGTACAAATGGATGTGTTGAAGAAACTTTAAAATATTCAAGAAAACACAACCAAAACAATAACACAGGAGCTGTTAGTATTCTTATTGCTTTAAGTTTACTATCTGCTGCCTGTTTATGTTTTAGCAAGTCCTCATTTGGTCTATCTTCTTTAGTCTTCTCATGAATATCTTCCAGCTGCTGTCAACAGTTTTAGTACAAAATAGACAAAAAATAGGGTAGTTTACTATTCAAGAAGATAAATGCATAATAAAATGCTACCCTGTTTCTTGCAATACATATCGCACATTTCAGCATCCCCTCTTTCTCCCCATTTATATTTTCGATCTTGAATCTCGATATCTTCCTTGGACGAGTTGAATCTTGCATTTTTCATATTTCCATGCACTGTATCGTGCAATCCGTGGTCATCTATTGGAATTTGGCAGAAGTAACCACAACCCTGGCATTTCGTGTGGCAATAGTGCACAGATTCTACATCTCTGGTGTGAACATGTAGCCCTTTATGGCTTCTTTCAAAAGGGGAATGGGACATGTATTGGGTGTCAAATTATTTCGGATTGGTGATGACATCCAATGACTTCCTTTGTATATTGGAGCTGTATGAAATATTGTTTAAACTTTTAAGTATTTTACTGAACAGTAGCAGTTCACAAATCAGCTCCTGTATATTTGTTCACAAATTAGCTCCTGTATTTTACTGAACAACTAACTTTACCAATGTCTCAATCGTTGTTTGGAGGCTAATTTGCTCAGATTCTAGAAGTGTCGCTGTTTAGCATCTTTCATTAGTTTCATTGGTGAGATTTATATTCATGGAATCATTGTTTTGATTTACTGGTTGAAGTCTGTAATAAATATCTATTTTGATTTTCTCATATACTTATGGATCTTATGTGTATATTATAAGATAGTTGCAAGAATAATATGATATTATATCATGCATAAATATATTATCAGATCAACCACGCAATTTGTATCGCGGGGACCAAAATTCTTATCTATTAGCTAACTAAGTTGTGATTGGATTGCTTAGGAGGTGAGTTGTATTTTGAGTGTTAGTTTGGTATAATTGATCAATTAAATAAAATTAAAATTAACTAATTTAATGATTCATTCATTATCCCATTCTACCTATCCTTGAGAGATTGTCCTCTCGTTTATCCGGTTTAATAGGTAGGTGCTATTTTTACGATTTTTGAAACCCCACTCATGTCATATTATGAATTATCAACTGTCTAAAATCTTAATTTCTATGTTTAAAGTTTCTAGCATATTTTTATATTGAACCTGCATCATATGATAGAAATTAGTTTTCTTGGAATCTAGGTAAGTTTGATGACCTATTCCAAAGCTAATGGGTCATTTTTTATTTATTTCAGCCATTCACATTTGTGAGTTTGGTGCACTTGGTCACATATAGTATGTTCTGTTCACTTTTTTATCCATTAGAAGTGAAATATAGAATTAACACTAAGAATTTAATCTTCCCTTGATTATGGTGATTTTGTAATTCAAATTTATTCAAATCCTTACTTCAATTTTATTAAGTAGTCTTAATTAAACTCAAATCATTTAAAATTAAAATATAATAATAATTAAAATAATATAATAATATTAATACAACAAATAAATATACTAATATAACAATATTATATAATAACAATACTTTAATAATATCATAATATAGTTATATTATATAATATGACTTTACAATATAATAAACATATAATAAAAAAATATTAATATAATTATAATAATATTAATATAATACATACATATTAAGATAGTCCTATAACTATAACAATTTAATAATAATTATAAGATAAGTATAGTTGTAGAGTAATACTATTATACTATAATAAAAAATAATTAAAAAAAAACGATGAGTGGTTCGTATTTGTGTGGCCCATGCCGGGAACGATGTCTACAAGCTAGCGATTAGGAATGTGAAATGATGTCTACAAGCTAGCAATTGGGAATGTGAAATGATGTCTACAAGCTAGTGATTGAGATTGTGAATGTGCAACGATTCCTTGCATCCGTATCCTAGATCATTGCTTGAATATGGAAGTTGAGAAGCTTAAAAAACAAGCAGTGATTGCGAAGTTCGTGGGGATTTGGCCCTCATTAGACAAGGTAAAATACCAGTTTGGGTATCGGTGGAAGGGATGTAAACTTGAAATCAATTTCCCGGCACTAGGGTTTTTGTGCATTATTTTCTCTTCGAAGGCTGAGTGAGACAAGTTTTTGAAGGGGGGATCGTGGTTCATGGGGAGTGCAAGGCTATTCATGCATTTGTGGTCTTCTGATTTTAATTTGCTCGATGAGGTGATCAAAGATGTCCCAGTTTGGATTAGGCTAAACAAATTGTTTGTCGAGCTTTGGTCTGAAGACATTCTGTATATAGTAGGTGATTCGTTGGGGAAATTTTTGTTGAGTGGCTATGTGTCAAATGGTGGTCGGATGGCTTGTTCTGGTTGCATTTGTGTTAATATGAAATTTGGCAAGCCTTTGTCGCATTTGGTCAAACTAAATTCAGTCCTTGGTGATGCTATTGTGGAGGTAGAATATGAAGGCTTCCCTCTCAGATGTTTTAAATATGGTAATATTGGGCATACTGTGAGAAGGTGTGTGGCTTGGGCCTCTTCCAAGGCGGCTCTAGTGCACACTATCCCAACCTCTTCCCCTCCGAGTGAGGATCACCTTGCGGAGGTTGGTTTGCTAAATAAGGAGTCAGATTCTGAGGCTAAGCAAATGGAGGAAGGTGAAGTTGGTGACCTCAACCAGAGTTTGGCCCTTCAGGAGATAAAAAAATGTAGAAGTATGCACTTTGGGTTAGTGTGAGCTCTTGTTTCCTACTCTCGATCCCCATCGCGATGTTGACCAAGAAGGTAATGGAGTTGAGTTTGTGAGAAGGAGAATTCTTGGAGCATGGTTACCAGAAGGCAAAGAAGTTAAGTGGTGAGCCTAGTGTGTGCATGAATGCGGGTGGTCCAAACTCTAGAGGCAGAAAATATGAGGTGACAAAGGAAAAAATTTAAGTGCTTGAGAATCTAGAGAAGGGGTCTAAAAAATCAATGAAGAGCTTTGTAAAACCTGGAGGTGATCACCTCCCTGCATGAAGACAATTATGAAGATTGTGAGTTGGAACATTAGGGGTATTAATGCCCCTGAGAAGTGTCGCCTTTTGAAGCAATTGATTGTTATGGTTACTCTTGATGTGGTCTTTGTCTAGGAAACTAAAGTTGATGCTTTGAAATTTAAGGTCTTGGTTAGAATTTGGAAGCAGGGCGATGGTGTGGTTGTGGTTGCAAATAGTACGGTTGGTGGTCTTGCTATTATGTGGGATAGTAGGGCTTTGTTTGGGAAGTTGATTGATGTTCACCTATGCTGCATATTAGTGGAATTAAAAAACCTTAGAGATGGTGGAGGTTTTTTGGTCTCAAATGTGTATGGGTCTAATCTCGATCAGGATTGTGGCAGGGCTTGGGATTACATCAAGAACTTGCGTAGGGTCCATGATAGGAAGGAATGGGTCATAGGTGGAGATTTGAATGATGTTCTTTGCCTAGTGAAAAGAAAGGTGGTAGAGCTCTCTCTAATTCGAGCTTGGTTGACTTCAGGAAGTTTTGTGAAGATTTGGCCCTTGCTAATAGTAAACCTAAGATAGGGTGGTACACTTGGAATAATAAGAGGCTTGATAAGGCTAACATTTTATGTCACTTGGATAGATTCTTTGTCAATTCAGAATGGTTGTTGGATCTGGACAACTTCATGTCTTTGGTGGTTCAATTTGGTGGCTTAGATCACTGGCTTGTGGCTCTTGAATTTGGAGGTAATGTTAAGGCTTTGGGGATCCCCTTCATGATGGAGTCTTCTTGGTATGTTCACCCGGAGTTTGGTAAGGCTCTCCATGCCTGGTGGCAAAAGGAATTTAAAGGCAATAAGAGGTATATCCTACTCCAAAAGCTTGCTAAAGTTTGGAGACAGGCGAAGCTTTCAAACAAATCAGTCATAGGGAACCTATTTGAGGAAAAAAACATAATTGGCGAAGAGCACAAGGCAGTTGAGAAGTGTATTGCTGATGATGGCTTTGGGTATGAATTGAAGGAGGAGTAGGCCTTGTTGTGCGAGCATGAAAGAATCCTTAGGATGGAGGAGATTCTTTGGCAAAAAAAGTTTCATGTCAAGTGGTTGTTGGCAGGGGACTGTAACACCAAGTTTTTTCAGTTATCTATGAAGATCATAAGGCAACAAAATGAAATTGTGTTTATTTAGAATGATGCTGGTGTTGTTATCGATGATGTGGTTGCCATTCGTGATGAAGGCAAGTTCTTCTTTGCTTCTATCTTAGGGATGGTGGAACAAGAAGATGTGGCTGCTCAAAATGTTCTATCGAATATTATTCCAAATCTAGTCACACACGAGCAGAATGAGATGTTGATGGCTCCCTTTTCTATGGAGGAAATTAGAGTTGCTTCCTCTCTTTAGGTGCTAGGAAATCTCTCAGGCATGATGGCTTCCAGGCTAAGTTCTTTCATAAGTTCTGGGAGGTTGTGGGGGAGGACATATGGAAGGTTGTTGAAGAGTGTAGGGGTAGGAGGGTGATGATGAAAGCATGGAACCATACCTTTATTGCTCTTGTGCCTAAAAAGAGAAAAGAGAGACCCTAGTAGTTTCAATGAGTATAGGCCTATTGCTTTGTGTAACACTATCTATAACATTGTTTGTAAGGTGATGGTTAGATGTTTAAAGGGTTGCTTGGAGCAAGTTGTTGCTGAGGAACAAAGTGGGTTTCTTAAAGGTAGGCAAATATTGGATGGGATTATCACAACACATGAAACTATTCATTCAATTATATCTCAGAAGAAGGAAGGCATGGTTATCAAACTAGATATGAATAATGCATATGATAGAGTGCCTTGGAGTTTTCTGATTAAGGTCATGTGAAGGTTTGGTTTTTCAGAGGCTTGGTGCAATTTGGTGTACAACTGCATTTCTTTTGTCTCCTTCTCAGTTCTTGTTAATGGTGTTACTTCACAGTCCTTTGATGCTATGCGTGGATTAAGACAAGGCGACCCTCTCTCCCTATTTTTATTTCTCGTTCTTGCTGAGGCTTTGAGTAGGTTGATCAAACAAGAAGTTCAAAATGGTTCCATCAAGGGGCTGCAAGTGTTAGGGGGCATCGATAACATTAATCATTTGCAATTTGTTGATGATACTTTGCTTTTTGGTGAGGTTACTGCTAGGGAAGCCAGGGGTTTCAAGAATATTCTTTCTCTATATGAGAAGGCGGCTGGGCAGGTGGTAAATTGCTTGAAGTCTAGAATCTTTTTTCTGGAAAAAAACTATATGGAACAGATCAATATCTAGGATATTCTTGGGTTTGAGATAACTTGGCTTCCAAGTAGGTATTTGGGTATGTTGCTTATTGACCACCAAGTGAAGGTTGTGGATTGGAGTAAGGTGGTTGACAAAGTACAAAATAAGTTGGCCTCTTGGAAAGGTCATTGTCTCTCTTTAGCTAGGATAATTACCCTCATCTACTCCTCTTTGGCCGTTGTTCCTATCTTCACTATGGCTGTGTTCAAGATCCCCGATAAGGTGGCCAAGACTTTGGATGCGACTCAAAGGTCCTTTTTGTGGAAAGGTTGTGATGACTCTAATTATAATTTGGTTAAGTGGGTTGATGTTTGCAAGCCTAAGTTGGCAGGGGGGCTTGGCTTCAGAAGGTGTGCTAATATGAATTTGGCCCTAGGTTCTAATGTTTGATGTGTCTATGCTGAACAGGATAGGCATTGGAGTAGGATCTTGAGAATAATAAGGACAACTTATTTATGGTTGAGCTCCCCTTCGGTTCTAGCATATGGAATTTTTTAATGTTGTGTGTTGGTATCATCTCTTTGGACATTAAGTGGAGACTTGGTGGGATTGTTGGTTGGAAGATTTCGCTCTTTGGTTCTTGCTTGGCATGCGGCCCCTTGCCAGGCACTTTGAAGGTACTATTGGTGTCAAGGTGAACAACATCTTTGATCAATGTTGTTGGAAGCCTCTTATGTCTCCATCCCCGGAGGGAATGGCTACTTGTTCTGCTCTTGAACATAAACTGGATAGGTGGCCATTAATGGTTAATGGTAAATAAGATAGTACGGTCTGGAGGTTTAATGATTGCGGTGAGTTGACAATCAGTGGTGCCTACTCTACATATTTCAATGATGGTATGGTTTCGAGCACTGCTAAGCAAATATGGAATAACCTTCGTCTTCTTAAGGCTGACGCCTTCCTTTGGATTGCGTGGAAGTGCAAAGCTCTCGCTTGGGATAGATTATAGATTTTGGGGCATGTTGGGCTCTTCAAGTGTGTGCTATGCTTAGCTAGTTGTGAATGTAATGATCATCTATTCATTAGTTGCCCCTTTTTGTCTTAGGTTTGGTCTTGCTTGGGTTACTCGAAGGGACGTGCCGATGTTACTAGATAATTGGCTTTTGAAGATTTGTAGTCTTGGTATGTTGTTTATTTGGTAGATTGCCCCTGCAATTATCATTTGGGAATATTTGGCTTGAGTGGAATAGAAGAGTGTTCCAAGATAAAGTGAAGGTAGTGGAGAGGGTGTGGGATATCATTGAAAGCTCGATTGTAGATTTGGGGGAGGTGCAGAGGGACAAGTTTAAAATCATGCATAATGATGAGCTCACCTGGGCTAATGCTTGGCCCAAGTTTAGATGGTTGGGCATTGGCAACGATGTCAGGTTGCAAAAAGAGGCCTGTCCTAGTTGGGTGGCTTTGGAGGCTGGTTGGTTCAAACTCAATTTCGATGGGGTTGCTAAAGGTAACCCCGAGGCAGCCGATGGTGGTGGGTATTTTGAGATTCAAGAGGTCAATCGGTTGGTCTCTTTGTTGTTGATGGTGGTGTTGCTTCCAAAAATATGGTTGAGGCTATGGCTTTGTTAAAGGGGGTGTCTTTAGCTAAGCATAAAGGGTGAAGGAGGTTGTGGGTCGAAGGTGACTCCAAAGTGTTGATTAATGCTCTTTAAGGTAATGGAGTGAAAGATTGGAGACTTGGCCTCATTCTTGAGGCTATTCTCTCTGGTAAGCATGAGTTTGAAGAGCTAAGGTTTTCTCACATTAAGTGATTTGGTAACCATGTGGTTGATTGGGTTGCGAATTACAATGTCAACCTCATCCAGAAAATGAGTGCGTTTGATATGGTTTGGTGATCTGCTTTCCCTTATGAGATCTTCAAAATGCTACAGGATGACATAAAATCTCACCTGCTTGATTGATTCCCTGGCCTTGGGTAGCCTAGTGGATGTTGGTTTGCTTCTGGTTGCAGTTTATGGTGTTGCTTGGTTTGTTGTTCACTGTTTCAGCATGCTTCCATGCCAATTTTTTGTATTTTATTCAACTTTAGTTATTTTGGATGAGCTTGGCTCTCTTTGGCTACGACTGACTTTTGGTTCCTGGATCCTATAACGACGTCTTTATAACAAAAATAATAAGAATAATAATATAATATAATATTTTATTATTTACATATATAATAATTAAAATAATACAGTAATAATATGCTAATAAGAATAATATAATATTAATATTAATCATAATTTAATGGTAATAATATAATATAACAAAAATATAATATATAATAATAATAAAATTAATATAATAATATAATATAATATAGGGTAAAAATACAAAGCTGTCACATTTTTGACCAACTTATCACCACAAGTGAATTTTAGTATTTATAACTAAAAAACAATTTTGGTCAAACATATGATATAGTAAGGCTCATTCTAGATAAATTAAATGTCCACAACTTTTCCAACTAAAATAGTTGGCTAAATGCATATGTAGCACCACTTTGAGACCAATTTACTAAAAAAATTGAAATTATATGAAAAAAATATTTCAACAACTCTTAATCATATAAATAATATTTTAAAATTATAGATCTAGGAGTGTAGTTTTCAAATATATATTTATTTTAATTGTTCAATTATTTTTTATTTTTACTTTTTTTACTAAAAGTAAGTTATTAGCACAAAAATATTAGGTTGATTACCATTGCAAGAAAAATATTAAAACTTATTAATTTTTTAAAAAAATATGATGCTCTAGATAAAAGAATCTAGACTAAGATAGTATAATTTGTTTTCTATTTTACATAAATATTTAATATAAAAGTTGACATTAAGTGGAAATAGTTGTGTTTTAATATATCTATGCTCTAAAGTTTCAAATTATAAATATGCACAAATTATAATTTGTTTTCTATTTTAAATAAATATTTAATATAAAAGTTGATGTCTAGTGGAAACAGTTGTGTTTTAATACATGAACATTTAAATATTTATTTAAAAATATATATTTATTAAAATTGCAAAAAAAATATCCATGCCCTAAAGTTTCAAGTTATAAATATGCACAAAAAATTTGAATTTTTTTTTTTTGCTATATAAAGCCTGACGTCTCATTTTATTAAAAAATACAAACATAAAATATATTAAAAAATACACATTTTATTAGTTTACATCATTTCAAAATTCAAAACACATATGCCACTTTCTAGTGATTCAAGTTTAGAAGTTAGATCAGTGTTGGTCATTTTCTTTATAAAAGTGTTAACACAACTTTGTACTTTTACCTTATAATAATCATTAAATTACTATAATGATAGTAATAAAATAACAATAAAATAAGAGTATAATATAGTTCTAATAATATATCAATCATATTAGTAATTATATATTAATAAAAATATAATAATATAATGATAAATCTATAAAAATAATAATATAATATTATGATATATCTATAAAATTGAATGCTTGGAAAATGATATATCTCGACATTTTTTATATAGATTATTGAATAAGATAAATAAACTAGTGTTGTTTAAGTAATAGTGCAAATATGATTGATTCAATTGGATTTTAAAAGTGAATTAACTTTGTTCTTTTGTGCAACACTCTAGTTTAAAAATCACACATTTTGTTCTCTAGTTAGGAAGTAATGGTTAATAGGAAGGTTGTTATCGTAGGCACAATTAAATTTGAATTCAAAAGTAGGGGATTAAATCCATAATTATAGATTTGAACTAGGTTTAAATCTGCAATTGTGGATTCAATCTTGATAAAAAAAATACGAGGAATTTGTAAATTAGATTCAAATCTTTGAAATTTGTAGAATTAGATTTAGCTAAAACTTTAGTTAATTGTCATTTATATGCATAAACGTGTCATTTATATACTAATTATTACACATAAAATCAATAAATCAAATATGATTCTAAAATAACATACTATCTATCTAAACACCAACTTGCAACTTACACTAGCTATCATTTAATGGTGAAAGCCTCAAAAATCTCACTTAATAGTAAAAGCAGATAAATATTGATTTTTCAATTGGATGGAACATTCTTCCAGGGAGTCTGTGTCTTGCCAGGCTCCTCTTCTGGCTATCCCATCCGTGGAACCATTATTGCCTCAATCTGTTGTCGATGCTATGACAAATCCTGCCCGACCCTCATTGAATGCTTCTGTTGGTCCTTCAGTTGCACTTGTCTCCTCTTCTGCGCTATTGGGTGGCTCTTTGCCGGTGGTGGTTGTTGAGGATCCGCTCCTCTCGCCTCGCTCGGTGGACTTTGATTCTAAGTCTTCTTGGTCTATTGTGCGAAGGAGGAAGAAGGGACTCCCCAAATTTGTCGCTACTTTGTGGCCTAGGGTGAAGGGAGTCAGATTAGTCCCCTCAGGTTTTGGGGTCGTCTAGTCCTCATCTATTGTTCGACAGTTGTCTATCCCCTGTTTCTGTGTGGACTGTTTCTGTTTTGTTGTGCGCTAATGACCCCTATTTTTTCCTAGTTCATTCCTAGTTTGAACTAGCTTCTTTTTGACCCTAAGGGCTTTCCGTGTAAAGGGTACAACACGCTATAAATGTTGCTTACTTAATAAAAAAATATTCTATTTCTATTTGCAATGTTTTTTGTCAATTTAATGGCAACTTTCTTTAAGGAAAAAAATCTAGATTTATCTAAGTTTATTTCATTTCATTATTTAGCATGTATTATTAATTGTTTAATCCAGCCACAAATAACTAGAATTTGTAGCACGACATCCACATGCGCCCATGCATATACACATTCTCTCTAACATATTAACATACATTTAGTTTTCTATTAGTGTAATCCTTGAACCTCCTTTAGATGCAAGTGCTAGTTAATAAATATGATCAAATGTACATCCATACAAAGAGAGGAAAATAACACATTCTCTCCCTTTGACCTCTAAAATGACAAGATTATTGATTTGATGTTTTAAAATTATAAATAGAAGACAAATTGAATATATTTATTAAGCGATAAAAAGAATGAAAAAATCAAATATTTTGGTGAACAACGTAAAAAAAAATAGAAAATACCAGTTTGGCGAACAAGAAAATTTGACTAGAAGTCTTATTCAGCCGTTGAGGTTGTTGCACGTTACGATCAAGGGTTGTTACACCTACTCGCATTCATAATGAACCAATTTAACTTATAAAACACTTCTATGTTGTTCAGCCGATTCATAATGAAACATTACACAGAAGATCTTATATAGTTCAACTTTGAGACAGTAAAATCATTATACATTTAAAATTCCGTTTGCATGTTCGGATTGCAGAGAAAAATGGCAGGGCATGCAGTGGTTGTTCCGTATCCAGCGCGAGGCCACATGAATCCCATGATGCAGTTCGCCAGAAAGCTCGCCTCTCTTGGAATCTCTGTTACATTTGTGGTGACTGAATCCTGGCACAAAATCATTACAAAGTCCGAGGACGGTGTTTTTGCCCATGCTGAAAAGCTTGGCCTGGACATTCGGGCGGCCATCATTCCGGACTGCGTGGTGGGGGAATCAGAAAGGTGGGGTAACATGACCAACTTTTTTCTGTCACTGTCCAACATGGAATCTCATGTCAGCGAGCTTATAACAAACCTCAAACGCTCAGGAACCACTCCGTCCTGCATAGTGGGAGACACTTTGCTCAAATGGGTGGTGCCTTTGGCTAAAAGACAGTCTCTCCTCTCTGTAGCCCTGTGGCCAATGTCTGTCGCAACCTTCTCCATCTTTTATCATATTGACTTAGGTATGTTTATACACTTGAATCATAACCATTAGAGATTAAATGAGTTTTCTCTACAGTTCTCTATTTTCTTGACGATGGATTATTGAATGCTACGATTCAAAACGTTAATACAAAACAATCTTTGCACAATTGAATCCAAAATAAAATGAAAATCTCATATCTTTTAGGAAAAAACTGTTTTTTTCATGATATGTTTTTGCAGTTGGGTCGCAAGTGTCTATAGATTGTATTCCTGGGGTGCCCTGTTTACAACGAACAGAAGTTCCATACGAGATTCTCTCTGCCTCCCCACTAAGCAATGAAATAACCAAGTGCTTAGTAAACGTGAGAGAAGCAGATTGGGTTGTTGGGAATTCTTTCTATGACTTGGATTGCAGTGCAGTGGAGGCCATGTGCCACAGAACCCCAGTGCAGTGTGTGGGTCCATTGATAATCATGCCCTCTGCCCACTGCGAAGACCGGAAGGGCGATTCACAGTTCAGTCAATGGCTGGATTCGAAGCCGGCGCGGTCGGTCATATACGTTTCTTTCGGTAGCTTTATCCAGGTGTCAAGAGCTCAGGTAAGGGAAATAGCAACTGGTCTTATGCAGAGCAGGTGCTATTTTGTGTGGGCGCTTCGTCCGGATAGAGAGGCTTCGCATGTCTCTGAAATGTTGCCGACTGGATTTTTGGAGAAGTGTAAAGAACAGGGCTTGGTTTCAAGCTGGTTTAACCAAGCCGACATTCTGAAACATCCTTCGGTGGGAGGGTTTTTCAGCCATTGTGGATGGAACGCCGTTATGGAGGGCATTTCAGCGGGTGTGCCCATGCTGGGATTTCCTCTTGCGTTGGATCAGTTCGTCAATAGCAAGCGTGTAGCGGACGAATGGAAGTTCGGGGTGAGGGTGAGGAGTCGAGAGGATGAAAATAGGGTTATACCGAAGCAAGAGATCTCCAGAAAGGTTGAACTGTTGATGGAAGCTGAGGAAAATGTGAGATTAAGAGGAGCGGCGGAGAGGTTTAAAGAGCTTGCCAGAGAGGAAGTCATCAATGGACGGTCTGCCACTAATTTGAAACTTCTTGCCGATAGGTTGAAAGCCACCTAGTGCATGTGAAAGAAATAGCAGGATTTCAAGCATTTGAAATGAGAACCTAATTTCTTTGATTGTTCTCTCCACTGCTTGTCTTTTGTTATGGCAGAAAAAGCATTTAATCTCAAATAGCCAGGTTTGAATAGAGCAAGCTTTTCACAGTTTATGTTGAAAAAATTAGTTGTTGATATGGAGGTATTTTCCACATCGTGTTAAATTATGATATTGCTGTCAGGATTCAACTGTGTAATTTCTTGAGTCAAGCTCATTGACCCATGTTTCATGAGTAGTGGTTCACAAGATTCAGAAATGTTTCATGAATGGTGGTTCACAAATATCTCTGATTTTTGTGAACCACTACTCATGAAATATGGGTCAATGAGTTTGACTCGAAAAACCACACGGTTGAATTGTGATAACAATATCATAATAGAGTTGTTTCTTGATTTGTTGCATATGTTTTTTATCAATGTTTTGGAGCACATCATTATAAAGTAGAAAGTTGACCAGAAAAACATACACAACAAATCCAAAAGCAACTCTATTATGATAATTGTTGATGGTTTAACTCTCTACTATAGCTTTTCAGCCTGTTGTTTTTTAAAGCATGCAATAAGTCCACTTCTTGGCAGATAATAATATTGTTATTAAAACTATTTAATTAGTTGTTATTAGTTGTACTTGTCATAATATTTTAATTTAAAAGTTTTAAATTAATTATTAGTATTTTTATTGATTAGTTGAAAGTGATTTTTAATTCTTATTGATTGAGAAATTTCACTTTCTATTACAATTTTCACATTTTTCAAAGTATTTAATAACTAGCACACATATATTAAATATTAATATATATAAAATATGCTGAGAGTTATCTTTTCTTGAGGCGCTTATTTTCATCAACTTATTCAAAACAACAATAAACTGTCCATATGCTATCACTGTTTCAATCAATCAAATAATATATGAGCAAAATAAATCAGGTGAAAAGACTCAATAGCACATTAGAGGTTAAAGGCAAAGATGCTTAGTTGTCTTATGAGTTCCTCGTGAAATTTGAATTGATTGATTTTAATTATAATTTGATTTTCAATACATAAGTCCAATTTCTTATTTAAACAAACGTGATACAATTGTCAATTAAGCTAAGATCAAATATTAAATTTATGTATTTTCTTCACAAAGATACAAGATAAGGTAACCAAACCCTAATTTTGATTCTTGCACGTATTAACAAAATGTAACCTTGCCAAGTTCCAAACCAAATGAGACCTAGCAAGTCCAATAGATTCAACTTGGGAGACTTTCCATCCCACTTAATAATAAAACAACCACAAATGAAAAACAATAAACCTTACAACTTGTTGAATCTTTATTTTGTTTTATTGCAACAACAAATTATAACAATGCAATTAGTTTCAACATGACTAAAACCAAATTTGTGATAGCTAAATTCAAGTGAATCCAAAAAATGTAAAGCCAAACTTGCGAAAAATCCAACTCGAGGAGAATAAAGCCAAACCTCCAACTGTGAAATTTTGAAACGGTTATGATTCAACAGCCTCTTTTAATATCAGGTATTCATGAATTCAAAGATAAGAACATCTAAATAACGCTGTGAATAAAATAGATTTAAAATTGCTTTAAAAACAAAGCAAAAAACTAAAAACTATTGAAAAATAAATAAAAATAAAATAAATACACTATTGAAAAATAAACAAAAAAATACAAAAAAATACATTGAAATTTCTTATAATTATAAAAAATATATTTGTGTTACTATTATAAATAAATGTTCACTCTAAAAACTTAAAAAAATATTACACTAAGTATTTAGTTTTAATTTATTTTAATAGAGGTCTTCATGAATTTGTGAATAAAACAACTTTAAAACAACTTTAAAAATAAATAAAAAAACTAAAAAACTATTGAAAAAAATAAAAATAAAAAATACACTATTGAAAAATAAACAAAATAAATTGCAAATAAATACATTGAAATTTGTTATAATTATAAAAAATATATTTATGTTACTACTATAAATAAATGTTAACTCTAAAAACATAAAAAATTATTAAATGACACTAAGTATTTATTTTTATTTAGTTTTTAATTAAATTGATTTTAAAATCTAAAAAAACAACATTACCGCCACTTGTGTTATACGCCTCTCGATGTAATTATTTTTATTTTACTTTAATTTATCTTTTTAACATTCAAAATAAAAATAATGTATAAATATATATTATAAAATAAAAAAATCTTTATAATTATAATACGAATGATTAAATACTATTGCAATGAGAAAAAATGATGAAAATAAGTGCCTCAAAAAGGATAACTCTCGATATATTTTATATAAATAATAATGTTATTTAAATACTAATTTATTATAATAATTACTATAATTAAATTAATTATAATTATTAATATAAAATTTTAGTATTATTAATAATAAAAATAAATCATTATAAAATTGATTATGATATAAAAAATAAGTATTTTAGAGTGAATAAGATATCAAATCGATTTAAAACCGTTTTAAAATCTGCTTTAAATCTACTTTAAATTTGCTTGAAAAAACATCTACATACAATGAGTGTAGTTATGCTAGCTGCATGTCATTTGAACATCAAATTCAAACTAAAGAGCTTTTCCTTACATTGAATTTTGCTTTTTGATGGATGTCATTGTAATACGCCTCTCGGCGTAATTATCTTTATGCAACTTTAAACTATTATTATTTTTTTGCTAGGTAAGCTGTGGATATGGGGTCCATTTCCATAAATATAAACCAATGATAAAATCATAAATTTGCATCAACCCTTTAATAAGGGTGCAACAAAATTATAAATTAATTCATGATTTTTTTTTAATTTTTAATTGTTTGTTGATCTTAACATCTTTGATGGTTGACTTTTGAGGGGGGTATCTTCTTCCTCTTTACTTATGTCCATTCAAGAACTACCAAAGGCAAGAGATTAGATTTTTATTTTGTTTCTCCTTTTGAATTGTCTTTACCTTCACAAGCAGTAGTTTTGGATGTTTGCATAATCATTGGTGACTCCATATTATCAACTTTCTTACTAATTTCTTACTCTTATGAGATTGATGAAATCTCTACAAAATCCTCTTCATTAGCGGCCTCTTGCATGATCCTTGTAGGTGAGCTATGCAAGTCAAGTATAGGGGATGTATTTGGCTTCAACATGCCCTCTTAAAGCTGATGGAAGGAGTCTGTATCTTTTTTAGCACCAGGTGGAATGACATAGTGATGAGGCTCTGTACTCTGATCCACAAAGGTGGGCCTTCCACTTAATTCATGAGTTACCTTCTCATGGATTTGTATCTTTTGGAATTGAGAGGTAGAATGATCAATTGAAAAACATTTTTTTTCATTTGAATGCAATTTTTGTATAATCTATTGGCTGTCTCCAACATCTATTGCCCACCTTCAAGGATATCTCTACAAGAAGACCTTTGGATATGTTTATTTTGACACATAAACATGGTACAACTGGACCTTGCATAGTTAATTGTTTCTTTTGAAGTGTAGTAATATTTTCTTAAGTCATTACTAATGGTTTGTAAACTCTCTAATTTCCATAATTTTAGGGGAAGATAAGGTAATTGTGTCTAGAGGAATGTCAAAGAGAAGGTCTCAATTGAAGGATCAAAAGATGGGAACCAGGTTTAATGCATAGAGTCCCCTTGGAGAAATGAGGGACCAAATTTTAGCACAAGCTCCTTTTCATCCAAATAGTCAAATTCAAGGATGAAAAGCCCTTGCACAGGGATAAATGCATATATCTTCCTCTATATACATTCTTTCCAATTTTTAGCTATCCAAGAGTGGAGGTCGCATAGCTTTGGCCATGTGAATCTACATATGAGGGAATGCATCTACAAATATTCTTTCCTATCACAAATGATACCATCCATATGGATCTTGGGAACATGGGTCGAATGTTGGATAGGGAGGGGATTATTTTAATTCTCCTCTTAATATTAAAAATCGTTGAACCATTCGTCGAGCCTTCACCAAAGACGACCCTCTGAGTAGGGCAACGACACTAAATGGTATCTTCCAATGGTAGAATCAACCTACAAACCCTCAACTAGGGACAACCACTAGGGCATCAAGAGTTGTGAAATATTGCAAAGCTCGAAGACATTACACTAATGTAGGAATAGATTGTTGCAATTTTAATCTATTATTATACATTTTCAAATAGTGAAGAAAAATAAGAGCACAAGACAAGATATTAACATGCAAATATTCTTATCTAACATCCTTAAAATATTAATTGGTTTTTCAATATTGTTCTAATAAATCAAACTAGACATTAAACTAGTTATAGAAAATATAAAACACATCTGCTCATGTGAAATTATACAAGCCCATGCATTATAGTTAAAATAATACTTTTTTTGCTTTCCTTCATTTTTCATGTATTTTTTTGGTAATGCATTTGAAATTGGACTCTAAATTCTTTAGAAATGTGGTTGATTATCATTCAAAAAATTATATGACATGATTTTATAAGAAACTTGGTCATCAATTTGAGTTACTATTTCTACTCAAATAAACTAATACAATAGTTGAATGTATATAATTTAGCTTATTCAAGAGGTTGAATTCTTAACATTATCTATTTTTCTAGTAAAATGGTATAATAGTGGGAATAATATATCTATTACCTTTTCTCTTATATATCTTGAATATACATGAAATATATATTGGATATGCTTAGTGTCCTTAATGTAATGGTTAATTTTATTTATAAATTATGTAGACAAATAATATTATACAAAGAAAAATTACATGTCAAATATTTAAAAAATACAATAAATAATACTAAAACAAAAATAAAATCAATATATAAAATAAGAAATATATAGTGAATATTATTAAATTTCATTTATATTGATTTTTTTAATTAGAAAAATATATTATTAGAAGTACACTTAAAATCCTTTGACCAATATTTAATAATAAACATAAAAGTAAGATACAAATACACCATGTTTACTATATTCTTCAAAGTTAAATTAAGATTTATGTATAAAATTAAACTATATCTTCAAATAAAAAAGGTAAATAGTGTAATAAAATAAAATAAATTTGAAGTAAAAATTAAAAGTGATTTGTCTATGTATTAAATAACACTTGTAGTAATTTTTTTTTTTTAGTTAAAATTTATAATAGTGGATCATGCATAATGATAGAATGAACAAAAAATTAAAAATAAATAGAATACTTTTAAATGATTTTATCTTGATTTATAATGAATGTGGATCGTTGATTTTCAACCATCAAACCAATGCCTATTTCTATATTAATAGATTCAAACCCAAATAAATCACCAATAACTAAATAAGCACACTAACATTCATATAAGACTAATGTTCTCGACTCTATATTGTAAAGCTTAGACTCTCATATTCCCTTCTATCCTAGAACTATAACTCTATTGAATAATCCATTACCGACTTAAACTGTTTCACATATCAATCTAGAAAGAGTTTTTACCAGAACTATAACTCTACTTAATAATCATTACTAACTTAAATGTTTCACATATCAATCTAGAAAGAGTTTTTACCCTAGCACAAATTGCACAAAGTAAAACTATTTTATTGTACTCCTTAAAAGAAAAATAACTAATTATTATTATAAAGAACAACAAGTGTGAAGTAAGGAACTCCTTGAATTCCCTAAACACTTGTTAAACAACATGGATAGATCAATAATAAATAACATATGTTAATTTATTGAATGAATCTCAATGCATAGTCATTGAAACTTTAAACAAAAAAAATACTATTATTATATTAATAGGAAATTGGTATATAAATTGATTTATACCATAACCAAGAATAGTCTCAATACTTCAAATATTGTTAAAAACAAATATAAACTAACCCTTTATAATGAAAATTGAATGCCCTTACATAGATCTATGATTAGGGCATGTGGAACATAGCTAAGAGGGTGCATTGAAGAAAACCATGTCAATGACATCATGCACGACATCCTCCAATCTCAAAAATATCATTGAGGTCAAAGAACATGACATTAGTCATTAAAATCATGCCATGAAGATTTTCTATCAAGATAATCATTAATAACATCTAGATTATGTGTAGAATGGTAGAAAAATCTATTAAATCCACCAAGAAAATTACTTACAATGGCACAATAATCTATTTCATGTAATATTTGATCTATTGCAATAAATTTGGCATGGCCATGAATTTTTTTCTCCTCTGAATGCATAATTTTGGGCATAAAAGTAGTTTCTAGGTGTTGTATAGTTGGTGTAGGATCAAATTGACCAATAAATGAAACCCTAACCATTTTCTATTGCCCATAATGAAAATTGCTTTAAACATGTACCAAAATTATACCTAATTCTTCTTGGGAAATAAAAAAATGTTTATGCTAGTTGTCAATACCATTCTAGTATGTTAATACCTTTTTCAACATCCATGGGTGTTTTGAGCCATTCCAATAAGGTTGCTTGAAGTTGACTAAAACCTAGTGAGTGTTTTTGAATTTTAAGGGTTAGACTAGGTCCATACCTAATATCATTATTTTAGGTGTTGGGGATTGGGGGTCATTAAGAATTCATGCCAATAGAGGTCCAAGTCCTAGTGAACAACCCCAACAAATATCAGTAATATCGACATAGTGCTTGCACCTAACTAAGGTCTTCAAACTAAAAGGTTTTAAGATAAAACACATTTCTATGGATTTTCATTAAGCTAAGTTGCATTTTAAACCCTTACATAAATTTTCTCACCCCTTACCCTTACATATTGTCATTTTCCCATATATTAAAAAGGCATTTCTCATAAAATTTCTAGGATCCTAGTTAGAGAAGGCATTAGATGTGCTTTGAAACTTGTTGTCCCCCTTCAAAACCATTTTTATTCTCTTAGATACCCTATGGACCCATTCATCAATTTTGGAGTGTTTAAGATCATGTGCTCTTGTGGCCTTGCATACATTGGTGAGACCAACCACTCTTTTAGAACTAGACTAAAAGAGCACAATGTTGATATTAAACATGACCATGTCACCAAATCAACACCTGTTGAACACTCCTCTGAGCTAAACACCATAATTTCTTAGAGGATTCTCAAATCTTAGCTAAGGAATCTACTTTCTTCAAAAGGAAGATCTTGGAATCCATTGAAATAGCCAACCACCCTTCCAACCTTAACCATAATGATGGGTTATCTTTGAGCTCTCTTGGAAATCCTTGCTTGCCCATCTCAAGAACTTAGCCACCTCTCCCTCTCTCTAATATATTCCCTCATGTCTACTTTTTTGTCTCCTCCCTCCTTTCCTATTTTTATTTTCATTCCTTGTTCTCATTCCTTTAATTGTTAGCTTATTTTCTCTCTTTCTAATTTGCTTTTATTTTCTCATAGGCCTTATCCTGGTCCTCCTTTCTTTTCTTATTAATTCTCCCCCCCCCTCTCTCTCTCTCTAGTCTTGCTTGTTTATGTTTATTGTTTGAGTTTGTCTTATTTTCCTTAATTTTCATGTCAACCTTTTGTCTTCTCTTCTTGTCAACCTTACTAACCTAATTGTGTTTTTGTTTTCCATGCCTATATTTATGTTTGTTAAATCTTACAAATTTTCAACTCAAAACATTTCTTATTGTGATGAGGCATCATGTAGATGATTTGAGATGTTGATTCATAACAATTTTTAGCATAGTTTTATCTTGAAAGGAACCTCATATTTTTAAACATATAAACACATAATATTTACTACATTCTTCAAAGTAAACTTAAAATTTACATATATAATTAAAATATATCTTCAAATATTGATAAACGAAACAATCCAATTTAACATAAAATAATTTTCAAATAAAAGTAAAATAATATCTTCAAATAAAAACAAAGTAAAACATGTAATATTATAATAATTCTTAAATAAAAATAAAAATTTATGTGTTTATATAGTAATTAAAATAAATGTGAAGTAAAATAAAATAATTTTAGCTAAAATGCATAATAATGAATTGTGCATAATGTCAAAACAAAAATATTAGAAATATATAAAAGGTTTAAAAGTAATTTTTCTTGACTTATAATGAATGTGGGTTGTCGAATTTCAACCATTAGATTGGTGCAGGTACTCCTATAGCAATAGATTCAAACCCAAATAAAACTTCAAAAACCAAATAAGCACTAACATTCAGATACCCCTGATGTTTTGGCTCTATCTTGTAAAGTTTAGACTCTCAAATGCCCTTCTACCCTAGAGATACAACTCTACTTAATAATCCATCGTTGACTTAAATGTTTTACTTATTAGCCTAGAAAGATTTCTGACCCTAGCACACACTACACAAAGGAGAACTATTTTATTGCACCCCTTAAATGCAAACTAATCACTTATATACATAATTGTAAGTGTGAACTAAGGAGCTCATTGAATTATCTAAACTAGTTAAACAACAATAGAGACAATATGCATAAATAGCATAAAAGACATCTTGTATCAATTTACTAAGTGAATCTTACACAATCATTGAAACCTTAAACAAATATGAATTACATTAATAGAAAAGCGGTATGTAAATTATTTATAGCCTAACCAAGAAGAGCCTTAATGCTTCAAATCGAAACAAACAAAGCCCAACCCTTTATAATGAAAAAATGAGTGCCATTATATAGATATGTGATTAGGGCATGCGAAACATAGCTAATAGGGTACAAGATTATAAAGAACTTAACAAACATCATTTTTTGTTGTGTGGAAATGCTCATTATTGCTGGGAATGAGGTCCAGTTAAGGTATTCGTTGATCCTTCTAATTAAATTGAAAGAGTTAACAAGAGAAAAAATACCCTTAATCATTCATTCTAAACTGAAGTTTAAGCTACAAAATTTATTAACTTTTCTAATCTCATAAATTTTGTTATTTTGTGTATTCAATTCATTATTGTTATTTTGCGTATTTAATTCATTTTAGTATATACATGTAAAATGATTAAAAAATTAATTGACATGAATCTAAAAATTCTAGATGACTACAAGTGGTAGAAAATTCCCTATGCTAATGAGGTAAATTTCTATCCCCTCTAATACACCCCTTTAGAATTACAAACTAAAAAGTAAGAGCTCCAATTTATATATATACAAAAGATTATAGTTAATCTTGTAACACTTCTTTTACCTCATAAGACCCATGTTCCATAAAAATAGTTAGTAAAGTCAAGCCTAAAAGTAACTTTATATCACATTCAATTAGTTGTGTATTAGTTCTTACCTCTTGCCCATCAGAAACACACAAGTCGAAAATTCCACATAAAAATAACTAGCAATTGCACCTTGCAATGGGTACATGGAAGAAGTGTGGAAAGTCAAATTAGAATAAATTTTGTTTTTTTTTTTACTATATAAAACTATAATAATTATTAATTATAAATTTTAATCATTTTATGTAATTAATAGTTTGATTTAAAAATATAATAAATAATAATAAGTATAATTAATTTTTTTATTAGTTATTATATATTTTAATCATTTTATGTAATTAATAGTTTTATTTAAAAATATAAAATACAATAATAAGTATAATTAAATTATTTATAATAAGTATAATAAATTCTAAAAAAATAAAATAACAAATATTACACATACATCCCCATTCTAATTGACAAAATTAAAACAATATGACACGACAATGAAGGAATTTTTTATATTTTTAAAATTAGAATTCTAAGACGGAAATAAGAAAATTCGCAGCCACTACCTAAATAACATGATGGCTTGTTTAATTTTTCACCATTATCACTCATGAGATTTCTAAGAAATAAGGGAGACATTAATTTGGCCAGTAAGGATGGCCCACGTCAGCTCCTCCCTCCTCTCTTTTAGGAGCCTTAAAACGTGAGATGTGGCGCCTCTTTTGGGCGGGCCCACCCCCAACTTTACTTACCATGTAAAATAAAATCTTATTATTAGTTTAAGCCCCATTTTTCTTACGTGGGTTTTTGTTAAGTCATAAAGAAAAAATGATCTAGCCTATAAGTGGAGCCCACCTTTTAAATAATAAGTTTTCCATGTGGCCCGTACATTTGTTTGAGAAGCCGGGATGAAATGAAATGAAATGAAATATTTTAATAACGTCCACGAGGCCACAGCAGCCTATGGGACCAGGAATAGCACAAGGCCACCACCGAAAAGAGAAGACCCTAAACAGCCTGAGATCTTCGCTCGAGATTAGCTCTACGACAGTGAATTTTGATGATGTAATTTGCAGATTTGACCAACCTTTCCTCCTCAAACAAGGTATTTAAGTTGTCCACTTGTAAGATGTCCCCATAAGTGACCCGAATATCTTTGTAGGCTGAGCACTCCATAACAAAGTGCCACTCTGTCTCCACTAATCCCATGTCGCAAAAACGACATATTCTTTCTTCCCACTCTTCTTTAGGAACCATCCATCTGCCCGTCTCACATCTAAGACGATGTGAGCTAGTTCGGAGTTGAGCTATCAACATCTTTGCTCTCCATTTAATATTTGCTCCTATATATGCCTTTTCATCATGGTCCCCCTTAGGATTGAATTCTTTGATATAATAGTCTTTTTTTCGCCCTGATTGTTTTGTCCATAAAGCTTTTTTGAATTTTTGTTTCACATATTTTTTTATTTCTTCATTTGAACTTGGACAATCTTGCATATTCACACCCCACTTTTCCATCCATTTTTTGTTTTGTTTCATCCATGTATTCCTTCTTCTATCCAACTTTTCTTTTACGATTAGCTTAGGCCACCGATGGTCGTCCATGTTTTGAACCTTTTGAAGGTAACATAGTAACCGAATCATCGCGAAAGCCTCCAAGGGAAAGGTGCCTGACTCCGCTAGTAAAATCTCATAAGGTATCGTGGTTTTGAGTTTAAGGCTGCTAACAATTAGATGCTTTTGAATTCTTTCCACTTGCCTCCATTTCTGATCTGACATGCTGCTGCCCCAAATTTCGCACCCATATAGAACCACCGGGGTCACAAGTAAGCCAAACAACGTTCTCTTGGTTTTCCAATCCCATAGCTCAGCATTTCTACATCTGTTTTGTAGAGAGTAGAGCGCTTTCCAGCCTCCTTGGATCCTTTTTGCTCTACAAGTTTCCCAACTGAGCTTATAGTGAAAATCTAGCCCAAGGTATTTGTATTCATCTACAATTTCCAGCGGATTGCCCTCAAAGATAAAGCTAATTTGCTGTTTTTTCCTTCTCAGAGAGAATATCATAATTTTGGTTTTACTAGTATTCACTTGCATCCCAACTTCCTGACAAAATGATTCAAGAGCTTTCAAATGTTTTCTTAACTCATGTGCTGTTTTAGCAATCAAAATGAGATTATCGGCATACAAGAGCAATTTTATTACATAATTGGATGAAAATCGATTTTTCCTTACAATGAGAAGATCCGGTCAAACGGCCGATTGCCCGTTAAATACTTCTCCGGCCAAATTGCGTGCCGTGTTTTCTTGTTTATCGCGGTGATTTTTCACAGATAATTAAGAAAACAAGAGGCGGAAAAACCTTGAAGATAAATATAGCAGTGATGATATGCTTGCTCTGCAAGCCATCTGGGGTTTGTTTGCAAGCGGCGGGGAAAGCAGCGAAAAAACCATCGTCAAAACCTTAAGCTGCGGGCAGCGAAAAAGCGGCGGAAAACAGCCCAAAAATATGAGCTTTGTATTCTTATTATCTTCAAATAAGAATACGCCTTCGACGTAAATTAGTAAAATCACACCTTAAAGTAATTTTGTATGGCAACCGATCAATAAAGCGCATTAGTTTTTACCTCCCACCCATCACAGACACACAAGTCAAATTCCGGATTCGATGCAAAAGAAAATTTGACAAACATCCGTTTACCCAAATTTTGCTTCAGATCTACAATTTCTAGCCCTTTTCTTGTATCTAGCTAAGAAAAACAGCAACGCAAAATAATGGCAGCCCATGCGGTAGTTGTTCCATATCCTGGGCGAGGCCATTTAAATCCGATAATGCAACTCGCTTTAAAGCTCGCCTCTCACGGAATCCTTGTTACATTTGTGGTGACCGAGTCATGGCATAAATTCATTACACAGGCCGATGAAAATGCTTTCATCCACGCTCCAAACCTCCGGGCGGGTCTCATTACAGGCTGCGTGGTGGGGGAGTCGGAAAGGGGGAAAACATCACTGAATTTTGTATGTCCCTGTCCAACGTGGAAGCTCATGTGGATCAGCTTCTAACCAATCTCAATCGCTCGAGAACACCTGCGACATGTATGGTGGCCGATGTATTCCTCAAGTGGGCGGTTCCTTTTACAAAAAAACACGCTCTACAGTCTGTTTTGCTGTGTCCAATGTCTGTCACAAGTTTTTCCGTCTTTTATCATTTAGACTTGGGTATTTAAAGAAAAACTATAACTAATGATTACAGTTCCATAATTACAGGCTTGGTGGGAAGAAAAACTTGATTGTTTGGTTTTTGTCGTTGCAGGGTTAGAAGGGTGGAAAGATTATATTGCCCGGTCGCCTCCGCTACATCCGACGGACGTTCCGGTCGATCTTATCCCTCCCTCTCCTTTGGGCAATGAAATGGTAAGAGTGTTTTGGCCATGTGAGGACATCAGATTGGATTGTGGCCAATTCTGTTTACGCCTTGGATTGCAAAGCAGTGGAGACTCTGCGTTGGAAAATCCCTGTGCACTGTTTGGGTCCCCTCAACATCGGCTCCTCTTCGCAGCTGGACACGCACTGCAGTGAATGGCTGGATTCCAAACGGGCGCAGTTGGTCATCTATGTATCCTTCGGCAGCTTCATGAATGTGGCGAGAGCTCAGGTTAAGGAAATAGCCACTGGTCTCATGAAGAGCGGGTGCTATTTTCTGTGGGCGCTTCGTCTAGATTACGAGGCGAGTCATTTCTCGGAGATGTTGCCGACTGGATTTTTGGACGCATGTAAAGGGCGGGGGTTAATTGCGCCCTGGGTTTGGCAGGCTGAGGTTCTGAAGCATCCTTCTGTGGGAGGGTTTCTCAGCCACTGCGGGTGGAATGCGGTCATGGAAAGTGTCTCAGCGGCTGTTCCCATGCTGGGGTTTCCTATTGCAGCGGACCAGTTTTCCAATTGCAGATTTATTGTGGAGGAATGGAAGTTTGGGTTAGGGCTGAAAAATGCAGAAGATGGGAATAGAGTTATAAGAGGTGAAGAAATAGAGAGGAAGGTGAAAATGTTGATGGAAGGGGAGGAGAGTGGGAGATTAAGAAGAGCAGCAGAGAGATTTAGGGATGTTGCAGAGGAGGAAGTGAGTAAAGGAGGACGGTCGGCCACTAATTTGGATGCACTTGTAAATTTCATTAATCCCAGCCCAGTAATTTTTAATGGCTAACTCGCTTTTAGACTTGGTCAAATTGATCAAACTGATCACACTGCTTCTGATAGTTTTGAATGGTAAATTCTGTTCATCTTCTAAATTTTCAATGCTTCAAAAGGTGATTTACCTAGATAACTTTCTATTTGGAACCTCATACATACTTAGCTTTTGTTAGTCATTTTTCCAAGTATGGATGAATTCTATGTTTGATGTGATATAGTGTATACTTATATTATCAAATTAACAATAATTTATAACCTTCAATTGATTGTGTTTAAAAAAATATATTAGAGAAAGTGTTGGATTGCAAGGATCAAGATTTCCTAGGTCTAACCTCTTAATTTATTAGACCAATTTTACAATATGAAATGATCAAAGACAACACTCTTTGAACATGCATATGTCTTAAAATAATTTGATGTAGGGTTATATTTATTTTAGTTCTCCAACATAAAATGTTTCTAGAATGACTTATCTTTTTAATACTTATGATTTAAGAATATGAATTAAATGTGAGTTAATGCACATCAAATGCCTTCTAAATATTGAGACAATTAATCATGCAAACTTGTACCAAGTTGGCTCATTATAGCTAGTAAATAAGAGGAGGTATCAAAGATTTTAATTTTGAAAATTTGAATTTTGTGTCAATTTTGCATGGTATAGGATTGCTCCTAGATGTTGCAATATTAATTTAGAATAGAAAAGGTGCTAATATCAAGGTGAATAATTAATGTATGGGTGTAAGTACATGCATAGATATAAAATGGTGGGTGTATAGAAATAAGCATAGATAAGGATATGATGAGGTGAAATGTATGGGAATGAGTATAAATGGGGAGTGGTAAGGGATCTCTAATAGCCCTAATGAATATTTAAAAAAAATAAATTTAAGATGTATGTATTTTTACAAGGTTTTGCATATACCCAAATTTCTTCACAATTTATACATCACATTTTAAACCCCTATTATAAATGAACCCAACATAGAAGGTAAGCTTTATAATTTTATTATTAATGAAATCTATAAATACATTAAGATATATTGTAATAATAACAAAATAACAACTACAACAATAACAACCCAAAACTAAACTACTCAAAATCATGAGAATTGTAAGTGATACACACTCAATGAAGTTGAAATTTGTGACCATGAGAACTCATTAATAGGACCTCTAAATGAGATTTCCCTATAGGGCCAAAGTGGTTTCATCCTCTAATCTTTGAAATCAAATGGTTTTTTTCCCTTTGATCTCTAGCATATCTAAGGGATTTCATCCTTGAATCTAGTTGCTTGAGCAGGAGTTCTTAGAACAAGTTTTTCTATGAGTTTTTGTGTGTAAAATGAATAATACCTATTGAACATGTTCCATTTTCTTAATTAGTAAAATCGATGGCCAAAGATGAATCTTTCCCAAAAGAGTGGCCCTAATTGTGCTGGAAATATTGTTGTCTGAAAAGGAAGATTAATATCAAGACAATTTATTGATGTCAAAGGAGGATCAATATAGAGAATAAATGTTAAGGAGGATTAGTCAAAAAAGAAAACATTTATTAAGTTTTAAAATCTAATTATTTGAATTTAATCGTTGGTTGACCCATATATTTTTAGTGGCCATGTTGGTTGTTCGACCCTCATCTAATTTTGGAGCTCACATCCCAAGTCATCCAAAATAAATTAAAATTATTATTATTATTGGGTCAACCTCTTTAAGGAATCACCCCTCTTGGAGTAGATGCCTCTCTTGGAAGGATTGCCCCTCTTGGATGAAGAGGCATAAGGGGCATATAAAAAGATGAGTGGGGGAAAAAATAAAGCAAGCAATTAATGTAATATCTTTCTAATTTGAGTAGATTTTTGAAGGAGAAAATATATGTGAAGTTGTAAGAAAATTTAATGAAGGAGATTCAAATGATCATCATCCATTAAAAAAACAATATTCAAGAAGGAATTTTTTTGTCCATTTGGAGGTTGTTGCCTCTCAATAGAAGAGATTGGTGTCTCTTGCTAAGTTGGTGCTTAGTAGTGGGGATTGGTGTCTCCAATGAGGCAGTTCCTACAAAGATTTGTAAAAAATAAATAAAAATTGTGATTGGATTTGAATAGTAGATCCAAACAATTCTTCTTTGTGAATTTCTCTTAAAAGGGTTTCCATTGAAATCTCATGTTTCCTAGTTGTTAGATCTTATGTCAAATGTTTCTTTATTGTGGTTGTTGATTTTCATTAATAAGTAAAAGATCATATTATATTGATTCACCCCCCTCTTAGTACCAACATGTGCTAATCAATTGTTCCCAAATTAGGTTCCTTAAAAAATAGTCTAATTGGTGGAAGGTAGATCTTAGGAGCACATGTGACTTGTTAAGAAGGTTTCTCTGCAAATAGAGCTCCATTATTTAACTAATCAAACCATTCGTTTTGGAGCATTATGATGTGAACTTATTTAATGGCTCTTGGATTTGATATTGGGTAGTCAATAGTGAAAGATTATACAACTCCATCTCCATCAACGAATCCAGCTGGAAAGAAGGCTAGTGAAAACAATACAAAAGATTTGATGCTATCTTGTGTGGTCTAGTAGAATGAAATTTTGTCAATGTGATGCATTGTGAATCACTAAAAGAAATCTAGGATAAAATTAAGAAAATATGTGAAGGTGATGACAAAGTTAAGAAGGCTAAGCTTCAAACCCATAAAATATAATTTGAGAGCTTAAAAATAAAATATGAATAAAATATTGCAACCTATCTCCTTCGTATGGATGAAATTGTCAACACCATTAGAGGACTTTGTGAAAAGGTTGAATATCCAATGATTGTGTAAAAAGAGTTAAGGTCTTTCTCCTTGAGATTTGATGCCAAAGTTTTCACCATTGAAGAAATGAAGGATCTAGATACATTAATAATGGATGAATCACATGGGATGTTCATGGCATATGGAATGAGGACTAAAAAGAGAAGTCATCAAAGTGAGAAACAACCTTCAAATCTTCAAAGAAGATGCAGAACAAAGAACCTGAATTAAGTGATAGCTTCAACAATGAATCATATGCAAATGAAGCTCATTTTGTGAGAAAGCTTAAGAAAGGATCTAGTAAATAAAAAGGTAAATTTCCCTTTAAATGCTTCAATTGTGGAGAAGTAGGGCATTCTATCCTAAGTGTCCAAATGCAGAAAATGGAATTAGCGATGATGAAGAGGATCATAACATAAAGAAAGGGAGCAAACATCATCAATATAAAAAGAGCTACAAACTGGGTAAACATGAAAAGAAGAAGAGCTTATATAAGTATAAGAAAATCCTCTAGTCCAAAGGGGTTAGTGGCTCATTTGTGGAGAGAGATGAAAGTATCTTTGCTAGTGATAGAGAAGAAACTCTCTTCATGGAAATATAAAAAAAAGAATGATGGCTTGGAAAGTGAAGAAAAAGGAAAAGAAATGAAGGATTTAAAAGAGAAAGAAAATATCAGAATAGATGGGGAAGTGGATCTTGAAGAACTCATTTGTGCCTTTAGTGAAATGAAGAAATTTTAAAAAAATAATTTGATACAAAAATTGTAGCTTCAAAAATATGAAGAAAAGGATTGTGAATCAAGAGAAAAAATGTCGCAAAACATTGAGGAATTAAAAAAGATGATCACCAGCCTAAAGATTCAATTTGAAGAGCCAAAAATGATAGAAGAGAAGGTGAGAACCCAACTAAAGACAAAGGAAGAAAACTATGAGATGCTAGAATCTGAAATTGTTTCCTTAAAAAAGGAACTAGAGAAAACAACTACTCAATTAAATAGAAGCTTAAATTTTGAGAAGAGTACTAAAGTCTTAGATGATATCATCAATTGTCAAAGATCATTATTCATCAAGAATGGTCTTGGCTACAAAGAAAAACCTATAGGCTATGTAAATGCACTCAATAGCTCCATCAATAATGAAATCAACAAGAAAAAAGAAAATTAAGTCCCACAAAAAACCAACATTCCTCACAAAGACAACAAGGAAAATTTAAGAAGATCCCCCCCCACAAGGCAGCCTCACATGACCATGTTCCAAAATTCTTTCTTTAGTTATTGTATTTTTTGTAATCACCTTGGTCATAAAGCAATGGATTGTAGGGAATACAAAAAATAATTTTGTATAGAAAAAAAATGGTATTCCTTATGGGTTCTTAAATAAAAACTACAATTCATTTCCTCCTTTATTGGATTATAATATTATATACTATATAAGTGCAACAACTATGGTCATGCTACATGATTTTGTAGTAGTTTTATGGAACCTCCTAGACTTAAAAAGAATGTGGATACCCTTGCTAAACAAAAGGAAGAACCTACAAAAGTTTGGAAAAGGAAGCATAAGCAAGAAAAGATAAAAGAGAAATATATATTTGAGCAAACTAATTTTCATGCTCAAAATGAAGGAAAGGTACTGTAAAATTTGAAGACAATGCTACAACAAGGATAAATGGAAAAGGTACTCTTAGCCTTGATAATGGAAAGACAAAAAAGTAAAATTTCTTGTATGTTGAAGGTTTCAAGCATAATATTCTTAGTCAAATGTGTGATCAAATACACACCCTCACATTTCATGCTCAAGGTTATGAAATCAAAAAGTAAAGTATAGGAAAAATAGTTGCAGATGCAAATAAAACAACAAATAATCTATACATATTTAGTGATATCAAGGGAGAAAAATGTCGCATCAGGAAAATAGATGAAAGAAGGTTATGTCATAGAAGAATAGGTCATCTGAACTTTGATAATCCAGTGAAAATTAGCATCAAGAAAGCTGTAAGGGATATGTAACTTGGATTGTTAAACCTTCAAACACTCTTTGCAAGCAATGTCGACATGGGAAACAGACAAGAGCAAGCTTCAAGTCAAAGGAGTACTCAATAAGAAAAGCATTGAAACTTATACAAAAAAACCTCTATGGGCCTACAAGAACACAAAGTTTTCAAGGAAAAAGTTATTTTTTGTTGTTTATTGATGATTACTCTAGAATGACATGGGTTACTTTCCTAAAATAAATTTACTTTAAAGCAATTGAAAATTTTAAAGCATTCAAAGCCTTGGTTGAAAATGAAACTGGTTTGAAAATCAAGTATTTGAGATTAGATCGAGAAGGCATGTTTACCTCAAATGAGTTTGAAGAATTTTATGAGCATCATGGAGTAAAGATGTTTTTTCAACTACAAGGACTACACAACATAATGGAGTCATAGAAAGGAATAATTGAACTATAAAAGAAATGAATAGAAAAATGTTAAATGAACCTAATATATCAAACATGTTTTGGAGAGAAGCAGTTAACACACTAGTATAAATAGAGGAAAAATTAGAGTCAACAATAGAAAACCTTATAAATTATGAAAGGGTAGACAAGCAATAGTTAAATACTTAAATTATTTTGAGATAAAGTGTTACATAAGAAGGGATGATGAGGATCTGGGAAAATTTGACTCCATAATTGATGAAAGTATCTTCTTTGGTTATTCATCAAGAAGCTTATAGATGTTACAATAAAAGAATGCACAAGATTGTAGTTCCAATGTAAAAGTAGATGAAGCAATGTATTATTTAAGGATAAAGTAAAAGCTAATGATCACCTAGAGGAGCCAAGTTGCAATGAATAAGAAGAAGAATATATGAAAAAGAAGAAATAGGTCATCAAGATACAAAGGAACCATCTAAATTTGTCCAAAAGAATCATTTTAAAAAAACTAATTCTTGGTGATAAGGATACTGGAGCACATACTAGAATAATATTATCAAGTGCATCAGATGCAAACTTCTTGCCATCTAAAATAGATTCCAAGAATTTTACAAAATCTAGCAAAGATAAGCATTGGATTAATTCTATGAAAGAAGAGTTGAATCAAATTGAAAAGAATGAGACATGGGAACTTGTTCCAAGACCAAAAGATAAGAATGTGATTGGCACCAAGTGGGTTTTTAGGAACAAGATGAATGGATATGGTTAAGTAATAAGAAATAAAGCAAGGTTAGTTTGTATAGAAAGTGAAAATCATTTGATTTTTCTGGTTTATGTAGATGACACCATTTTTGTAGGTAGTACTAACAAAATATGCCAAGAGTTTGCAATAGAAATGAAAAAGTAATTTGAGATGTCTATGCTTGGTGAGTTATCATTCTTTCTTGGTTTACAAATTACTCAATTTGACAAAGGAATATTTATCTCTCAAACTAGGTACATGAAGGAGATGTTGAAGAAATTTATGATGGAATATTGTACACCAATTAGCGCACCCATGGTTACAGGATGCAAATTAAGAAAATATGTTCAATCTCCTCAAGAAAATTAGAAACTGTACAAGTCAATGATTGGAAGCATATTATATGTGTTAGCATCAAGACCAAACATTATGCAAGCAGAAGATATGGTGGCACAATTTCAAGAAGCACCAAAAGAAAGTCATGTGCAAGCATTTAAGAGAATATTTGAATATATAAAGGGCACTTTGGACTTTTGTTTGTGGTATCCAAGAGGTGAGGATTTCACTCTAGCAACACATAATGATATAGAATGGGTAGGCAGTGTTGATGATAGGAAAAGTATAAGTGGATCATTCTTTCTTGGAAACAATCTAGTATCTTGGTTAAGAAAGAAACAACCTTTAGTTTCTTTATCCACAACAAAATCCAAATACATAGCAACAACATCATGTAGCACACAAACTCTTTGGATGAAGAAGACATTGAAGGACACTAAGGTAGAATATGATCATCCCATTTCAATACTTTGTGACAACACTAATGCAATAAATATCTCAAAGAATCATGTTACACATTCTAGAACAAAGAATATTCCTATCAAGTGTCATTTCTTAAGAGAATAGGTAGCAGAACAAAATGTAAAATTGGAGTACATTTCCAAAAAAGAATAGATTGCAAATATTTTCATGAAGACCCTTCCAAAATAAACTTTTGAGTATCTTAGGAAGGAATTGGGAGTATTATCCTTCTCATCTAGTCACAAAATTCTTAAGGAGAAGCACAAATTTAGTGGGAGCCAATCATTGCATTGTCTTTCAGCTTTGTGGAGAAGAAAACTCAGAGATAGACTAGTTGATGAATACTCTTTGTTCAAGAGTAGTGAGAATCCATTTTTCATTAATGTCAAAGGGGAAGAGTTACAAAAGGGGAAGAATTATGTTATTGTTGTGCATTCACAGGTTATTTCTTTGCAAGGTTTCCATCAATGACAAAGGGGGAGATTGTTGAAATATTGTTGTCATTGATGTCAAAGGAAGATTAATATCAAAACAATTTATTGATGTTAAAGGAGGATCAATATAGAGAATAAATGCTAAGGAGGATTCATCAAAAAAGAAAACATTTACTGCATTTTAAAAACTAATTATCTGAATTTAATGGGTTGGTTGACCCATGTATTTTTGGTGACCATGTTGGCTAATCGATCATCATCTAATTTTGGAGCTCACATCCCAAGTCATCCAAACTAAAAAAATAATTATTATAATTTTTGGGCCAACCTCTTTGAGGAATCACCCCTCTTGGAGTAGACACCTCCCTTGGAAGGATCACACCTCTTGGGTGAAGAGGATAAGGGGGATATAAAAAGACGAGTGGGAGAAAAAGAAAGCAAGCAATTAATGTAATATATTTCTAGTTTAAGTAGTTTTTATTGGAAGTATGAGTAGTGTTGATGAGTGTTTTTGCACTGCACAACACAGATAAAACACAAGTGTTCTATCTCTCTTGAAAGGTGATTTCCTACATAAAATATTCAGAAAATGACCCCAAGGTTTTGGATGTCAGGTCTTGACTTGAAAAAAAACTTAGTAGTTGATGTGGTTTGCTGGTATCACAAAGGGAATTTATGGTTTACACAAATTGGAAGCTATAATTCTTAAACAAAGGTTTTATGAATTCTAAAAATGGATTATAAACCATAGCTAAAATTTTCAGCTATAAAATCTAAAAATATCTTATTGCATCAAATATAATAGCTTGAGTGATTTATCAAATATAATAGCTTGAGTTATGCCTTTTTTTCTAATACTAACCCATATTTGATAAAGAAATAGAAAAATATTGGGATTTTAGAGAGACCTAATTTAAAACCCAAAAACAATCATACAAATGGTAAGTGGTTCAGATGGATAAATCCCCAATAAAACCTATCTTTGCTTAATCAAGGAAAACCCTACAAATCCATAGAAATGATGTGACCTTCAAAGGAATTCAAAATATTTTCAGATTGTAAATAATTTAAACACATACCCTTATTTTGGCATAATATGAGTAAACATCCATAGTTTAACTATTGCATTAAAATGGCTCAAGATAACCATACACTATAATTTACAAGCAAAAAATCACAAATGCTATGAGCAACAAACTTATCCAATATTCTTCAACACTTTGTCATTTACAAGAATTAATTGAAATTAAATAACTTGAAATAACTTGGAAATAAGGAACCATGTAATAATATGAAGCAACAAAGAATAGAACACCAAAACCAATGTATTCTCCATAGATTAGCTCCAAAGTGTTTACAACGATTCCAGATTCACCTACAAAATGAGGAAAAACCTCATATTTATAGAGTTCATTAATTTTAGGGTTTCTAAATCAATGGCTAGGATTAAATCAAGATGGAAATCCTAATTAGGTCAGCAAAACTAGGTCAAACTCATATAGTTTAGTTCCCATTTACATTTTCAAACATAAAATCCTATTTTTGTATTTAATTCCCTTTTAAAATTTGAAATAAAACATTTTGGCACTGATTCCTAGGTCGCCTAGGCTATCTTATGATCTTCAAAAAGGATTTGCACCGATTCCTAAGTGGGGATGCCCTACTTTTCCTCTTTTTCCATTCACTACCTTTTATTGAACTCTTGGAATTTATGTAAAATATTATTCAATTCCTCCTGGCTAGGAATTGGAATAACTTTGATTTTGTATGTTGTAGAAGTCAATTTAGCCTCATATTTCTTAAGCATTTTATTCAATTCCTCATGGATTGGAAATGATACTCTTGAAATTTATACATTAAATTGACATACATGACAACATTCTTTAGGTGATCCTTAGTAAAATTTCCATTAGCAACATGGGTGAAGCTATCCAAGTCCACCACTGCTTCAATGAATCCAACCTGATGAAATATTTCATCAGAGACATGCCAATCATAACCTCCAAAAATAGGACACAACCCGAGGAGATATCACTTAGATTTTTTTAGCTTTTGTACCTTGTTCAAGTGCCTTGTCCATGATTCCCCTTCTGAATTTGAATGCCTTTAACCAAGCCTTAGGCTTGTCAGAATTTTCTATAGTAATTAGTACATTCAATCTCATTGTATTTTTGTCATCTGTAGCCTTGCACTCAACCATGATTTTCTACAATTTGTCTAGACATGTTGAACATTTCTCATACATCTGCACATTTTTTACAATAAGGGGAATTCCATTCTCATAAACGAGCTTGCAACCCATCCTCGAGCTACCTATGTAGAAGACTTCATTTTTCTGAGCTCATTGATATCATCCTTTGATAATATACTCGATTGCGCAAAGGAGCTAGTGTCAGTCTAAAGAGGATTCACCAAATGTCTAATGTAGCTCTAAAGTTCATCCACTTTTTGTTAGAGTAATCATGCATTAGATAATAATTAATTACTCTTTAATTGATTATTGGTCTAATTTATTCTCATACACTTAAGCTGAACTTAGGATTTATTTATTTAGTTAGCTAAGTTTTTCTCTATGTTAATTCAAGTGGGCTATTATTAGATAATATTGTCTCATCGCATGTGATGTTGACACTTGTCCTAATATAATACCTTTACCATTTAGGGTTGCTCCTATATAGCACTCAACCCTCATTGTATTATCACTTGGAGATTTTCTTTTTTGAACTCTCGAATTCTCAACCTTTGAGGACTTTTGTATTCCTTGAAGATTCTTGAGGTTCTTTTATCAACTTTTTCTTGTTGAGGAATACTGCATATATTGTTTGTAGATCTCTTGCGTGGAAGGTGTCTTTGTTCATTGTTTGATCATGTGGCTCGTGTTTTTCACAATTCTAACATGGTATCAAAGTCTTGATTCACCGAACCCCTTCTTGATTTATAATATTTTTTTCTTTAACAAGGGTTATAGGCTTTAGATTTGAATCCCCTTTTCTTTTTTTGCAAATTTTGGAGGTGAGATATTTTTGGTGCATTTTGGCATGAAAGGAATCTCAAAGTTGGATTTAGATCTATCAAAAAAGTTAGATTTGGCTTTTGCTTGGCCTGATTTGGACTCATGAGGTCAGATCTGCAAGGGTTTGAAGCAGTTGCTTTTCTTCTAGATCTAGAGGGCATTTGTGTTTTCGGTGCATTTTGCTAAAAAAAAGACCTTGTCATTGGATTCATGAGGCCGATTCCATGAATTTTGATTATAAATTTGACCTATTTTATTGTTGAGAGCTTTTGAGACTTTTTTTTTTGCAGGGGCCCGTACGACCCCTATACAGATTTATGTGCACGATGTTCAAATTTTTTTTTTTTACCAAAGGTCAACTTTTGTATTTTAAATTTATTTTTAGAAATTAAAAAAAAAAAAAAAAAAATTGTTTTAAAAGTTTGGAGGGGGCGCAACTTTTTAAATTTCCAAATGCATTTACTATGGGGGTACTCGTAGGGTACTTTCCCCTACGGGCCCCATGTATCCTGCATCGATGGTTTTATAGTCGCTTGATGACAACCTCCTCTGCCAACATTTCTACCTTTCCCCGTGACCTTCAATTACACTTGACAAAATGCATTTTTGTCGGACCTTTTCAACTTTGTCAGCTCAAAAAAAATTTATCCGATGCTCTCCAATTTGTCTGACGATGAGCAGAAAAGATCTGGCGGCTCCAAACCTACTTTCCAATATTGATTTCTTTTTTTCCAACTTTTTGTTCAAGTGGTCAAACTTTTTTTGGTAGGTCAAATTTTTTTGGTAAGAAGCAGAATATTCTAGAGGTATCTTTTTTCTCAGGAGCCATTTTTTTTCTAGCAACTAGGGAATATTCTTGATGCCATTGACATCGGTTGTACAGATGCTAACCTAGGCCCCTTTGAAACACCTTTGTGCCCTAAAGGGGGTCTTTTTGTTCTTAAGCTACAACTTGGGTGACTGATGTCAAATTTTGGCAAACAAGATATTATCAAAAATTTGATTCCCCCAACTTTTTAGTGGTATGGGTCTCATCACTTGATTTTTCTACTGGTGCATTCTACAACCTGTTGAAATCAAATGTGTTGTTTTTAGTCTCGAGCTCATAAATTTTGACCAATTTCTCTATTTTTTCATGATTCCAACATCATTGGAACAGTCTTTTAGAGCTCTTCGTAGCCATCCATGCACATTTTCTAGATTTTTCTCCAAGTACATTTTTTTCAATTTTTTGTGTTTTTGCATTCTAGTGAATTACTTAGATGTCTTAGCTTTTGCAAACTTTTAGTTTGTGTGGGATGACTGGTTTTGGCCATTCTATATGTGTTGTGCAGTTTTGCACACACGCCCCACTGAAAGTAGGGACCCTCTTTTTGCTCTGGCTTTTGATGTCTTTTGGCCCCTTAATTTTAATGATTTGGTTTCCTTCAGAGGTCCTTAGATGTTCGTCCTGCTTGCCCAAGTGATTTCCCCAGGTTGCACTTTGAAAAAACTAAGTTCTGGGCAAAATCCAGTTTTTTAACCCAATCCGAGATTTTTCAGTCCGTTCGGATTTTCCCGGATTCTGCTCGAAGTCCAGTTCTGGGCAAAATCCGGGTTTTTAATCCAATCCAGGATTTTCCAGTCCGTTCGGATTTTCCCGGATTCTGCTCGAAGTCCGGTTCTATGCAAAATCTGGGTTTTTACCCTAATTCGGGATTTTTCGGTCCATCCGGATTTTCCCGATTTCCATGAAAATTCCGATCCAAATGAAGTCCGGGTTTTTGCCTACGTCCGGGATTTTCCGCCCGACCTGGATTTTCCTGGATTTCTTTAGTTTTCTGGATTTTTGCCTGCATCCGGGATTTTCCGGTCGACCTGGATTTTCCCGGATTTTCCCCTTAGTCTGGTTTCCCGAAATGAATTTTTTTCCGAAAATGATTATTTTTCCAAAAATGGAATTTTTAAAAATGATCCCGAAAATGAAAATTTATTGAGATAAAAAAATTGAAAATAATTTTTTTCCAAAAATGGAAAAAATTCTAAAAATGGAAAGTTTCCTTATAAAAATGTAAGTTTTTCTTAAAGGTCAAAATTTTATTCAAATTTAATTTGAATATGTGGGCTATTAATGATGATATCTGTTTTTCAGGACTAAACAAATATTAAAAGGTGGACTTGCATATGGATTCGTGCCAAAAGTGGGAAATCTGTAAATGTTCAATTTTCAAAAGTGGGACCTACCTAAGAATCCGTGCCAAAACTGTCTACAGCTGGAAGACTTTCTGGAAAACACGTGAATGTGATCTTGCTGGAGATCGTGGGCCGACATGGATAATATTCATGCATTTAATGCAAATCTTGTCCTATTTTGAAATTCTCCTTAGGCCGACATGTTTTGGGGCCAGTCATTATTGTAAAATCTAATTAGGCTGACATGTTTGGGGTTTTCTATAAATGGCATTTGTGCCTCATTTGTAAGGAGAGATTTTAGGAGTTTGGCTAGGCCAGAATTGGCAAGTAGTTTTCAGAATTAGTTGTAGGAGATGAGAGACTTGAAATTGTTGTGTAATGCTGGAGAAGTAATGCAATTGGATTGTTGATTTGGCAAACTTTGTATTTATTTTTGACAGTTTTTATGGTTTCTTGTTCTTGATTCTCAGATGTTGGATGTTAGATGTTAGATGTTAGATTTCAACTCTTTTACAATGATGGTGAAATGTTAATGATGTTGATCGATGTCTGGTCCATACTTTTAGCAATTTTACTGATTGTAGATTGCTGTGCAAAGTTAGTCTAGGCCTTACTTCTGTGCTAAGTTCAACTGTGAATGCTCGTTTACATTGTGCCAGTAATTGGGTATGTGAATGAATGTTCAAAGTCTGAAAATCTTCAGATTTCCTCAGAAGATCGCACCATTTCTGTGTAGTTGCAGGTTTGTCCTTGATCAAGCAGAGATCGGTTTTATTGGGGATCTGTCCATTTGCAGCTTTCAACATTACTGTGGTTGATCTTAGGAGTTAGAATCGAATAGAATCTCTCTATACCCTTATCTCTTTTGCTATTTATTTTGAATCTGGGTTAGTTTTAGGATTGAAAGCATCATCATATCGTTGCATCTGATGAAAATTCACTTCCAGCATTGTTCATTTGTAAGGCCCCTTGTGATTACCAGCATTTCACATAATTATCTGAGTTGTTTATGCATCGTCATGACCTGACACCCGAGAGACCTTGGGGTGATTTTCAGTAATTTATTGTTGAAAATAACCTTTCAAGAGAGATAGAATATTGCATTCGCCCGAAGTTGTTGTGCAGTAAAACACCATCAACAGATTGTTGCATCTCGATGAAAATTCACTTCCAAAGATTGTTCATTTGTAAGGCCCCTTGTGATTACCAGCATTTCACATAATTATCTGAGTTGTTTATGCATCGTCATGACCTGACACCCGAGAGACCTTGGGGTGATTTTCAGTAATTTATTGTTGAAAATAACCTTTCAAGAGAGATAGAATATTGTATTCTGTCTGAGTTGTTGCTGTGCAGAAAACACCATCAACAATATGTATTTCCAGTATTATATCCTATTTGGGTATTGTAGACATCTTTTTCACGCACTTACTCTTTTGTAGATGCATTGAGATAAAGTGTCATTCTAATGTATTCTTTTTTGGAATTTTGCACATCTTGTTGTGCCTTTTGTATTCACACTATAATATAAAGTTCCATGGGGGGTTGATGTTTTCCTTTGGTTTTCCATAACAAATTTTTCAATTGAGTGTCCCTTCAATGACAACAATGAATCCTAGTGATTCTTGCCTCATGTGTGTGTGTCTTATTTTGCACACCCTTTTATTTGCAAGGTTGTTTCTCCTACATGCACTTCTTAGTTTTACACAGTTTCAATGTACCTATCTTGGCTCTCCCCTTTTTCAACATTATGGGGGGTTTCTACTGTTGGTATTAATGCTTCCTTAGTTTTGCATTTTGAGTGATCTACATATCTAGTTTTTGTTCCTATGTACTTTCAGATGCAACGTACATTAGCGAATGGTTACATGCATTTCAATGAGATGGATCATTTACCATATGGACACTCTTGTATTCTTGTTTCTAGAGGTTCTTCATTTCAACAATGTATTAGTCTTCATTTGAAAATAGTCTATAGCTTCATTGTGCTTCTGTGATGTTCTCTATTTTTGGGACATTTTGGTTGGAGGCTTCTTAGTCCTTCACCTTGATTTGGAGGTTTTTCAATCTTTCATTCTCATTTCTCTCTTTTGGAGAGGAGTTTTCTCCCACTGTGGTTGTCTCCTTTTTCTCCAGTTGTGAGAGATTCTTTTGTTTGTACATGGGTACCTCACCAAGCCTTATTTGTTGGGTTCTTTTTAGGGTTTTTAGCTACTCCCTAAGTTCATCTTAAGGGGGGATGTTAGAGTAATCATGCATTACCTAGTAATTAATTAATATTTAATTAGTTTTTAGTCTAATTTATTCTCATGCACTTAAGCTAAACTTAAGAGTTCTTTATTCAGTTAACTAAGTGTTTCTCTATGTTAACTAAAGTGAGCTATTATTAGATCATTTTGCCTCATCACATGTGATGTTGACACTTGTCTTAATATAATCACTTTACCATTTAGGGTTTCTCCTAAATAGCAATCAACCCTCATTGTATTATCACTAAGATATTTTCTCTTTTGAACTCTTGAACTCTCAACCTTGAGGAATTTTGTTTTCCTTGAAGATTTTTGAGGTTCTTTTGTAACTTTTTCTTGTTGAGGAATATTGCATATATTGTTTGCAAATATCTTGCATGGAAGGTGTCTTTGTTTGTTGTTTGATCATGTGGCTCATGTTTTTCATAATTCTAACATGGTATCAGAGCCTTGATTTAGTGAACCTCTTCTTGATTTATGAGATTTTTTCTTCAATAAGGGTTATAGGCTTCATATTTGAATCCCCTTTGATTTTTTTTAAAAATTTTGGAGGTGAGAGTTTTTTGGTGCATTGTGGAAAGAAAAGAACCTCACTATTGGATTCAAAGCTATCAGAAAAGTCAGATTTGGCTTTTGTTTGGCCTGATTTGGATTCATAAGGCTAGATCTACGAGGGTTTGAAGCGGTTGTTTTTTCCCGGATCCAGAGGGTAGCTATGTTTTCAGTGCATTTTGGCATGAAAAAGACCTTGCCATTGGATTTAGGAGATTGATTCCACAAATTTTGACTATAAATTTGACCTATTTAGTTGTCAAGAGCTTTTGAGGAAAAAAATTCTTATGCAGGGGCCTGTACAACCCTTGTACGGATTTGCATGCACTATGTTTTTTTGAAAAAGGTCGTATTTTTAAATTTCTTTTTAGAAATAAAAAAAAAACTTTAAAAGTTTAAATTGCTAGGCGCATTTACCATGGGGGTACTCACAGGTACTTTCCCCCTACGGGCCCCATGTACCCTATGTCTATCATTTTATAACTTTCCAATGACAACCTCCTCTGCCAACATTTTTACCTTTCCTGATGACCTTCAATTACACTCAACGACATGCATTTTTGTTGGACTTGTAGACACATAAAAATGACTTAAGTCTACAAGCTCTATTGTTGTCATATTTCTTTCTAGCATAATTAAAATGTTTAATTATGTCCTTTGGTCCACTTTCAACTATTAATTAAATGATTCATAATTATTTAATTAATTCATGTCTTTTATTCCTCTTGATTATTTAAATAAATAAATTTTATTTATTTATTTAAACGCGTCACTAATCCTCTAATGTCTTTCCATAATTAAATCAATTCTTAAATTTATTTAATTATCTTGGTCCATTAACTCTTCTTGATTATTTGGCCACCTTATTCTCTTCACCCCCAATTGAATAATTATTGTCTTATTTGAATTTTCCTCTAAATTTAAATAAAATCATTTATTCAAATTGTCCCACTTTCTATTTTCTCTCTTAGTAAATAATTCAAATTAATTATTTACTGTCACATGGTCCCACCTTTTTGAATTAAATTAATTTTTAATTCAAAATAATAACTTTCCCTCTTAAACCAAATAATTTCTATTATTATTTGATTTCTCAACCACCTCTTTTTTTGTGCCAATCTTATCTCCTTGTCACATGCATTGTCAACATTTGATTTGATTTTCTCAAATTAAATCTTGTCCACTCATTTTGAATTTGACCTAATGTTTCCCTAACCCTAATTGTGGTTGTCATATTAAATTTTGTCCATTGATTCTAAGGTACTTGTCAATCTTCAATCTTGGCCATTCATTCAAAATTGCATTTTCTATAAAATGGCAATTTTGGTCTCATTTGCACACCTCATGTTTAATTGATCTCATGCAATCTTGTTTTAGGCAATCTTAGCATCTGAGCTTCTTGACATTTTGGCATTTAGACATACTTTAGGCTTGCTTACTAGTTGCATAGTTTAGCATTTCATATCAAATCCTTCAACATTTGCTTTGGTTTTGGCATTATCACATATTACTCACACAAAATTTGAGGGCAAACTACACATTGCAACAAGTTGAGAAGGTGCAATGAAGTTAATCATGGAGATTGAAAGCATTTGGTGAGATCTTTCCTTTGTTTTCATGTTTATACTCCTTTGTTCTTCATTGTATACTTTGGGTTTTTGGGTTTTTGTGTTTATGTTCATAAGGACTAACTTGAAAAATTACCCTAAGTTACATTTGTGAACCTAGCGTCTTTTTTGCAGATTTCTGTACGTTTTTTTTTAGATTTATTTTTTTGTTTGTAGTCTTAGAGGGATTTTTTGGTTACTAATATTCTGTTTGCAACATGTGGCAAGGAGTCTGAACTCTTTATTTTATATCACTTTTCTAATCATCTAATCAAACAAACCAACAACAAACAATTTGCATGCACACTCATTGGTTAAAATGAACATGCATTTAATGTCATGGGCTTAAAATGAACACAATTTGCATGCACGCTCATTGGTTAAAATGAAAATCCATTTCATGTCATGGGCTTAAAATGAACACAATTTGCATGCACACTTATATGGTTAAAATGAACATGCATTTCATGTCATTGGCTTAAAATGAACTTTGTTTGTTTCACATCAAGTTAAACTTTTAACAAAGTGTTTTAGGTGTTTTCCACACACTTTGTTTTGATTAATTAAAAAGAACAAGTTCTTGCAACTTTTGTCACCCCGATTCAATAATAGAAGTATCCTCTCCCCTTGCACACTTGTGTGATCATGTGTGCAAGAGAAATTGTTATTGAATCTAGGAATTGGGCCTTCCTTGGTGGGACAAAGTACTCACTCCAAGGTGACTCAAACTAACAACAGAGTTCTTTGGCTGAGCTACCCCCGACCGGTATATAAATTTGAATCCTAATGAAAAACTTAGGATTACAAGTGCGGATGTGTCACACGGACAAGTGAACTCCTCAAAACCCTGTTGAGGTAGCCTCTTTAGGTTGGAGTTCCTCCTTATCAGAGCTAATCTTGCCCCATGTGTGGCCACTCGAATGGGGGTCCCGAACTAAAAACCTGTGTAGTTGCCAAAATTCCATCTATTTGCTAGCGCAACAACAGTCATTGTGAAGGAATCCACATTCTCGCAGTTCTTAGTAGAGGTGAACAACCTACCATGGGAGATTTATGGGGGTTGGAATCTTAGTTAACCTAAGAAGTGAGTGCACTGTAAGGGGGAGGCCATGTGGCCAAGCTTCTAGATTCATCCGCTAAGAATAAGTGCAGTTGGGGAAACCCATGTGGAATCTAGCAAATATTGTCCTTGCCTAACCTAGGATTGTGCTTGTCTTCATTGTGAATAATTTCAAATTTTCAAAAACAAGATGTTGTGCTTTCCAAGTGTTTTCTGAAGACATTGAGACAAACAAACACCTTTCACAAATTTGGAAACAATCATTCAACTTGAAAAAATTTAGAATTTTTTCCAAAATTACAAACAAACTAGAATAATTTTGCTACAACGCATTTGTTGAAACACATTCACTATTTTGCACCACATCTGACATTTCTTGTGATGCATTTGCTCTGATAAACTACATTTTCTATTCCTGGAAATGAATTTTCCTGTATTGCATCACATTTGAATTACAAAAGACCACAACTACCTCTTTGAACCACATTTGTTATCTGTAGAGCCGCATTCGTTGAAACTGTGACACATCTGCTAAATTGCAACACATCTGAAATGACACATTTTCCTGACATAAACTAAAACACTATTGCAGTTTAAAACCTGAGACTAAACTTGTCAAATCTAATATCAAACATCTTTTTCCAGTAGCCTCTGTCAAAGACCATAAATAAAATTGTTCAAATCTTCAATTATTTGCATCTTTAGCTTGCATTTTCCCATAGGTCCAAACTTGCAAAATTTTTAGTTGCATCCTTAGAGTCCATTACCTTCATTTTCAGACATAAACCAGTCCTTAGGGTCTCATTTAATTTTCATATTTTGGATTAGGAAACCCTACCATACTTTGCAAAATCATTGCCTTCAAGAGTAGGTTGTCATTGGACTTAGTTAACATTATTTCCCTTATTCATTGTCCCTTTTTGTGAGACTTTCCATCTCAAAAGTCTAGTGTGGAAACCTCACTTTGTCTTTTTGTCATCTTGTCATTTAGTCCTTCAAACAAGTCCCTTGACAATCCAAAATTGAGACATTGACCAAACTTTGAATGGTTGAGTGTACCTTTCCTTAAGTCTACCAAAATTGATTACACCTTAGAGTTTCCTTATAGGTTTCATTTTGCATAATCAATCATGAAATTTTACTTTAGTCATCCATTCATCCTAGTCCTCATTATCACCTTGCATTTGAAACCTCATTTAGACAATTGCATTCCTTATTCTAAAAATACAAAAACATAGTTTAGGTTGCATACCTTAGGCTTAAGTCATACCTTTGCATTGCCATTTTCTAGATCATGTCTTTCATGCACATTGACATGCTTGCTAGTCAAATTGAATACCAATTTCTCTGTAATGGTCAATACTAGCTAGCCATAGACTTCAAAATAAAATTCGTCCTATCCAAACCCCAACAAAATAGTCAATCACCCACATATCCTTCCTACCAATAGTCCATGAGTCCTAGTCATTCAACTATCTACTCTCACTATCAAGATTCCCTTAGTCCAATTCATGTCATTAATCCTCAACAAACGTCCACTTATTGCCCTTATCCTAGCTTTAACAAGGGAAATCAACCATCCACTAATCCCTTCCAAACATCCATGTCATATCCTAGTCCACCATTCATTAACTCAGTCCAAACTTACCCATCGTATCTAAGTCAACCATCTATTTGACCCCTTTAAAACCTCCACATCCTATCCTAGTCATTCATCCACTAATCCTTTCCAAGCTACGTCATCCCAACATACATTTAGTCATGAAACTGTCCAAAATAACATTCCATTTCCTACATTTGAAGAGACATGTCAAAAAGAAAGTCCAAAGCATGACATCATGGCTTCATATTCATGTCAAGATCAAAGTAGTCCATCTCATGACCCCATCTTTAAGGCCATTCAAGAAGTCCTTCAAAATAATAATGACATCCAAAACACACCTATCCTTGATCAAGACTCCATTCCCAATCATGCCACCCAAGACAATCCAATCTTTGACCTAGACAATACCATTGATCAAGACATCTAAAATGATCCACTCCTTGACCTATATGCCATTCATGACCAAATCCTTGAAGACAACTCTATCCAAGCTACGAATATCGAAACTTCCCAAAAGGAGACACCTACCTCCATAGGACACATAGATGATCTTCCTCTAGAAAAAGAGTCTTCTACTCTAGAAATATTTGCAAATGATCAAGCTATAGCTAAATTTATTGGAATCTTTGACAATGACCATAACAATGGTTTCGACATCGACCTAGAAGTACCGACATAACCATCCAAACTTGATATGTCATACAATCAGACCAACGATATTACTCAAAAATATTTTCAACATGTCAATGATGCTAAGACGTCCTATCAACTAGGATCATCCACTTTTATCAAATCAAGCTTTCTTGCAGATGAGAATATTCCAAGTAATGATCTCACATACACAATGATGGGTTGGCATTTTTTTTTCAAAACCAAAAATACTGAATCACAAATAGAATCTATCAAAGCATCCAATATCAAGGTAAATGACTAGGAATACATGAGCAAGGAATTCTTGAACCAATACAACTTTAGGAAAATTACAAACATCAAGGTCTTGGCTATTCAAATGGTGTTAGTGATACCTCCTCGATATAGGGGGAAACTTTATCTAATACAAATGTCAAAATGAAGGCCATGAGTAGTCCTTATCATAAGGTTGTTGCCAACACCCCATCCATCCACACCATAAACCATCATTCCAACATGAATAAACCTTCCATTCAGAACCAACAAAAACAAGAGTCTTACAAATCAAAAGTTCAAAATCAAATGTCAAAGGCCATTGAATAAAAAAAAAGACAAGTGGAAAAATGAAATTAAAATTGATCCCAAATAAAAATGGATTGAACGAAAAAAACATTCCAAATCCAAAAGTCAATCAAAATATGGAGCCACAAGAAAATATGACTCCCACGTACAATAAATGTTCACCTCCTTCAAAATGGTCACCAATCAAGGCATATAAAAGTGTTGGTTCCAAACACCATCCTAATCAAAATTCCAAACTCCGTCATCCCACATCCCAAGTTTGGAAAATAAAAAGTGACTCTTCCAAAAGTCTAGACATCCCTTCCACATCTACCATCATCCATCATAATCCCACATCACGTCCATCATCCAAGACATCTACCTCACAAATCTATCACATCTTGGCAACAACTCTTTATCATAAGGAATCTCATGGCACTTTATTACGATGCACGCATTTTGATAAGGCCAACTCTAATATCAGAAAGGATCACAATGACATCAATCAATTGTATGCGAGTGCTATGATCCTGACAAGGAAGTTACTTCATAAAGGTCATTATTGGAATATCATGGCACTGGTCTCTACATCAACACCATCAGCAGAGTTAGAACAATCGGTCATTGGCTAAAGCATCAAGGCTATCCAGAAAATATCAAAGCATAAGAAAAAAAATAAAAAAATTGTTACACTGATGAAAACCTGACAAACATGCATCTTGGTGACACCAAAAAAATTAAAAAGTCAAGAAAATAGTAAAGAGAAAATTTTGTCCAATGGTGAAAACCTGGCAAACAGGTGCCCTGGATAAGTACCGTGATGAAAACTTGGCAAACATGCATCATGTGTAAGATAAATTGTCTATGTGGACTTTTACACTTGGGGGCAAGTTGTCTCATTTCCCATACCTTCCTCATGAAATTTACGTCCTTCCAGTTAATCCATATCATTCCCATCCATTTTCCCACCTACCTTGGTCTTGACATAAAATATGCACATATAAATCATGCTTTGGGAAATCTCTTGACATGTCTATCCTTTGGTTACATATTATTCATGGAATATCATGTCATTACTTTCATAACCTCATTATCCTTATGCGACATAGTCCTTGAAGATTATTTGACAATTCCTCTATTCTCATGTCTCCTATCTTTTACCAAGGCCACCTATCATCCTTTCATGTCTGTCGCCAATCTTGGTTTTCCCTTGTCAAACGGTCTAAGGATACTCAATCATCCAATTCAGCCCTGAATAGAAATCCACCCAATCGTGCTATGCAACCTCCCACATCAAACAACGTCATCATCATCCTCATCACTTGTCAATTGGTATTCATCTTGACTAGGGGCACAATCATGTTTGTTCTTGGCATCATTCACATGCATTTGTCAAAATCATAAAATGTCAAAAATCCAAAAAACTCAAAATATCTGAAATATACAAAAACATCCAAATAACTCTCAAACATTCCAAAACAGAGTCAAATTCAGTCATGTCAGTCAGTCCTACATTGTCTCTACGCATCTTCTACATCAACAAGGCTCATCTTTGAGTCCTTGAGACATTAGGTTAGTCCTCTTAGGTAAGAAAAATAAAATCATGACTTAGTCCTTTGTCAATACAATAAAGTCAATGGTCACATCTGTCAAATAAGTCAGACATAGTTAAACTTGGACACAAGATAGTCATCGAAATTTCAACATTCAAATCACGAACCAACAGACAATATAGTCCAGTCAATCATCAAATCAAACATCAGTCAAATTGGAAAAATAATGTCAACTTGGTCACTTCACGGTCCCCTTCAAGATGCACCCTTCTTGAATTAGACCTTGTCAAAATGTCATTTTCCTTTTCAAGATGTGTCCTTCCTCATGACATGCATAGTCAAATTGTCAAACCGTCAAACCGTCAAACTTATCCAATGATCAAATTATTAAACTGTCAAACTGTCAACCAATCGATCTCTGTCAAACATTGGCAAACACATTGAATGGTTGTTGATTTTGGCTATCTATTTTTGTCTTATCTTTCTATTTTCTGTCTTTTGGTCATGTTACTAGCTATCTTGAGGATGTCCCATGAAGGATTTAGAAGTGCGATGACGTCTTATGACCTATTTTGTTTTTCTTTGACTGTTGTCTTTGGTGTGTCTTGACAAAAAAACTAGGGCAACTTCGCCCTTAGTATGAGTTTGGACATTCCTTGTCTGTGACTATTTGTTTTACAAGTGGATGACCTTGCACACTTTGGTCTATGTCATACCATGGTGTTTGCTGTCCATTTTTGTCATTTTTACCACCCAATGATGATTTGGGCAACGTCTATTCGTACTTTGGAAAATGTTGAAGGTTTCTTTCTCTATACTAACATCCATGCCTTCTATGTTTACATCCTTTTTCTTTCCTGTCCCACCCCTTTTTCTTCTCCACTCTAACATTTCTTCTAGTCTGCATCTTCATCAACATTTCTTCTTGTCTCCTCATCCATTTCGAGAGCACACTCATGTTCCTGGCACCCAACTATCCTCTCAAGGGGGCATACTGCTACCTCCTCGTCATTCTTCCTCATCTTATTTTGTATTGGTGATTATTTTGACTTATTTTCTTTGTCATAATGCGATAAACTGCATTATGACAAAGAGGGGAAAAATGTAGACACATAAAAGTGGCCTAGACCCGCAAACCACATTTTTCTATGTCTTATCATATTTTGTCTATAGTCCAAATTCAACTATTAATTAAATAATTCTTAATTATTTAATTAATTCACATCTTTTATTCCTCTTGACTATTTAAATAAATAAATTATATTTATTTATTTAAATGCATCGCTAATTTTCTAATGTCTTTCCATAATTAAATAAATTCATAAATTTATTTAATTATCACTTATCCACTATTTCTTCCTAATTATTTAAATAAATAAATTTTATTTGCTTATTTAGATACATCATTAATATCTTATGTCCTCTTATAATTAAATGAATTCTTTAATTTATTTAATTATGATCCACCTTGGTTTTTTCTAATTTTAAATAAAATCATTTATTTAAAATTGTCCCACTTTCTATTTTCTCTCTCCAAGTAAATAATTTAAGTTAATTATTTATTGTCACGTGGCCCCACCACTTTTGAATTAAATTAATTTTTAATTCAAAAGGTCAACACAACCTCTTAAATCAAGTAATTTTAAATTAATTATTTGATTCTCCAACATTTTCCTCTTTTTAAATAAATCTCTATTTATTTAATTGGATCCCATATCTTGATTTTTGAATTATAAAACAATATTTAATCCAAAATGATGATTTTTCCTCCTTATCGCAAACTTCCGTAATTAGCCATTGGTCAATTAATGGAAAAAGATTTGATTTTCTCTCCAACTCAATGCTTTTTTTGTATTGATCTTATCTTCTATATTCCTATCCTTATTCCTCTTTGTATCAACTAACCTCCACCGTTGATTAAATTATTTTTAATTTAATCTTGACCATTCATCTTTTGTAATTGAGCCCTAACCCTAATTGTGGGTTGTTACATTTAATATCAGTCATTGATTTTAGGGAATCTCTCAACTTTCAATCTTGGCCATTCACCTAAAATTGCATTTTCTATAAGAAGGCAATTTTAGCCTCATTTGCACACCTCTTGATCTCTTGACTTCATGCTCTTGGCTTCTCGACTTCATAGGATATTTTCTACATACTTTAGGTTTGCTTCAAAGTTGCATACTTGCATTGTGTAGCATTTTTAGATCAAATCCTTTAACATTTACTTAGGACATTGGCATAGTCATAGATTGCTCACTTCAAATCTGAGGGCAAACTACACATTGCAGCAAGTTGAGAAGGTATAATGGAGGTTAATCATGGAGGTTGAAGATCTTGGGTAAACTCTTTCCTTTTATTTTCATGTTCTCTCCTTTGTACTCCATTATGACTTTGGGATTTGATTTATTTAGTTGTTAATCATGCTAACCTAAATTTTACCCTTAGTTACAAGACTTTTCAACTTTGTCGGCTCTAAAAAAAATTATTTTCTGCTCTCCAATTTGTCCAACGGCGGTTTGACCTCTCACCGATGATGAGCAAAAAAGATCTAGTGGCTCAACCTACTTTTAGGTATCATTTTCTTTTTTTCTAGATTTTTTTTCAAGCAGTCAATCTTTTTTCGATAGGTCAAAATTTTCTAGTAAGAAGCAAAATATTCTGAAGGTTTTTATTTTCTTGGGATTCAAATTCTTTTCTAGCAACTAGGGAATATTCTTGGAAAATGCTGTTGATGTCAGTGGTATAGATGCTGACCTAGGCCCCTTTGAGACCCCTTTGTGCCCAAAAGGGGGTCTTTTTTTCTTTTACTCATAACTTGGGCGTACGATGTCAAATTTTGGTAATTTAGATATTATTGCTGAGATGTTTTTGGCTTAAACTGTGTTGTAGTTTTTGCATCGACATTTCGGATCACACTCCATGATCCATCATTAGGATACAAGAGAGCATAAGGAGTAAAATGAAAGTTGTAGACCAAGATCGGTTGTGTCCCCTCTTTTCTTTCTTTCTCCCTGCTTTTTTTCCTTCTCCCTTCTCATCTCCCCGATTTCCCCTCTCGTGTCTTTCGTTTCCTTTATTTCCCAATTCAATTTGTTCCCTTCTTGCCTTTATTCGTTGGTTATTTCTTTTTAGGTCATTTCTCACTTTTTTAGTTGAGTCTTATTTCTTAATTGTTTTTGGATTTTTTTTTAATGCCAATTGGGTTGTTTTCTCTTGTATTTGTGTCTCTCCTTTTGTGTCTTTCCTTTTCAATTTATTTTTGTATCTCCTTTTCTTCTTGGGTTTTCTCTCTTTATTCTTAAGATATTTTCTTGGCCAAGTTCCTTTGTATCCTTAATTTTGTTTGTTTGTTTGTTTTTTTTTTCCTATTATTTTTCTTAATACATTTTCTTGGTCGAGTTTCCTTGTTCCCTTATTTTATTTGTTTTCCTTGATTGTGTTTCTTTGTTTTAATTTTTCATTACTATTTATTATTATGTTTCTATTTTCTTTCATGAGAGTGTCTCTTTTTGGATAGATATTATATTCATTATTGAGCTACTATGTAACTCGAATTATGAATGTATCTCTATGTATTTTATTTTATTCTCTTTCTTGAATTCTTGCTTGAATATTTATTTTATTTGCACCTTCTTGTATAGTTTTTTCATTTGAGTTTGCATGTTGTTTTAATTTTTAAATTTTCTTTTCATTCATGATGGTGTCACTATATTTCATAGGTTAACATATTCATTGATGAGTTACTATGTAACTTTATTATGAATGTGTCACTATGTAATATACACACATTTTAGAATTTTTTATCTTTGCAATTATTCTTCTCTTTATTATGTTATTGTGTCGCTAAGTAATTTTTATGTGGGCCCATTTTTTAATATTTTCCTTAATTCTATCTTTGTTCCTTATTTTTTTTAGCTTGTTTGGGTTTTGTTTTCTTTATTTGCATCGCTCTTAATTTTCCTTGAATATTTTCTTGTTATATATATAAAAATTGTTTGCTTGATTTTTTAGCATTGTTTTGTTTGGTTATTTTTTGTTTTCTATTATTCTCCTTTGAGTAGTTGCAAGTTTAATTATTTTTTTCTTTTCCTTGGTTCTTGTGTCATCCTTTCTCACCCCCTCCCTTTTCCTTTTTATTCAATTCTTGGTCTACAACTTTCATTTTACTCCTTATGCTCTCTTATATCCTGATGATGGATCACAAAGTGTGATCTGAAACATCGATGCAAAAAATACAACACAATCTAAGTCAGAAACATCTCAACAATAATCTTCATGGATTATGGAAGTCTGTTATCACTAATTGATTCCCTTCATGGGAGGGAACTATTTGTCAAATCAAAACAATTGGAGTTGCTAAATATCAAGATAGCTAAGAATTTTGCAGACCTTGCATTTCTAAAAAGGTGTAGAGATTCCAAGTTAATCTCCACATTTGCTAAAGTTACACATCACCTTTGGAGTTTCAAAAATAAGCACATTTTCTTCAAGGCGAGTTTATCTCTTCTTGGGTCTACAATCTAGTCCACCAAATAATCCATCAACCACCTCAATTCTAGGCAACTTCCTCTCCATCTTGAGCTTGCTACTTCACTATGTCTAGACATTTGGATTTGGCTTGACATGTCCTCACATGCTCAAGCTATTGGTAGGCAGGAAGAATGTGTAAGAAGGCAAAAAATAATTTTTTTTGCTCTGCTCCACAAATGATGTCCCTTCATCACCTCTCCTCCTCTTCCATTCTCTCCCTCCCTTACTTGTCATGCCTCGTCCACTCCCCTTCATTATGTGGCATTGTCTTCTTCTCTGTGGTATCTTCCACATCTCGCCACTCCTGTTCCTCTTCCTTAATGTTCCATCCCTCTTTCTTGTTATTCTCCCACCAACCCATTGCTTCCCATCATGACTTCTTCCTCTCCTCAAAGTTTTTCATTTTCTAATGCTTTTTCCTTGGTGTTGGATGGAACTTTTGGCATTAACCACTTTGCTCAAAATTTGTGACCACCTCTTACACTATCCTCGTGTTCTCCTGGCATTCAATCTATGTCCTTGCTACTAAAATCCCCTTTTTCCAGTTTGGTAGCTCTTTGCATTCCATAGACTACTCGGTTGTCCCTTCTCTAAACTGTTTATGTTCTCAAACTTTGCGCAGGTCTCCTTCTTGATCTCTTGAAGCTTTTGAAACTATCAATGGAATCCTCAGCTCTCTTCATGCACCGAACGAAACCACTGCCATTGGAGAAGATTTGGGAGATAAATGATCACCTAATGACATGTTTCTCACGTATCTAGGTATGTCTCTCCAAGATTGCTTATCTTCGTCTCCTTCTGACCCTTTCATTAATTGTGTTGATTTTCCCATCCTTCCTCGAGCCCACTCCAACCTAGCTTTCCAACCTATTACTTTTCCTCTTTTTGTCACTCCCCTTTGTTCCTCCAACCCAACCTACCACAAGTCTCCCCTATCCAATCCTTCCTCTTTCCCTTCTTGCCCATTAGCTACCAACCTAGACTCTCTTGCTTCACATGCTAACCCCTTTGGTAGCTTGCTGTCCTACTCGTGCACTATGCCACCTCCCATCTCATCTAATCCTATGGTTTATTTGCCTCAAGGTCCCCCCCATTCTTTCCTACCCAACACCCCTTCCCATGCATCACCAATTTGTGATTGGGACAAAAAATTAGTGGTTAATATTTCTAATGTCCCTCTTGACCCCCTTGCCATTAAGGTTTTATCTAGAGGGACCAATTTTTCTTTTTCTCCTCATACCATCCCTCATGTTGATTTCCTCATAGAAATTGAAAATGCCATTCATTGTCTCCCTCATGATATTATCGAGGAAGTTTGAAAAGATTGTGTTGTAGCTCTCAAGCATGCCAAACCCCCTAAATGCAGTATCTCAAAATCTGATCGTTTAGCCCTTAATTATTTACTAAGAAATAAAGACCTCATCATTTCTAAAGCTGAAAAAGGTAATGTTATTGTCATTATGAATAAGCATGAATATATTTATAAAATTTGAGTTCTCCTCTCTTACAGTAGTAGCTACAAAATCCTTCCTGCTAACCCTTGCTCCAAAATTCTCAAAAAATTCAAGTATCTTGTGTCTTCTTCCTCCTTCGATGATTCTACCAAAAAGCGTTTCATTCCTTCCAAAGAAGTAACCCCCGCATCTATGGGGTTCCTAAAATTCACAATGTTGGCATCCCCTTGAGACTGATTGTTGACACTATGGGGTCCCCAACTTACCATCTGGCTTCCTTCCTTTCCAAATTGGTAGCCCCTCTTGTTGGTAAATATGACTCCATAAAAAATTCCAGCCATTTTATCCAATTCATCAAAGAAAAAGCCTAAGCAACAACGATGTTTTGGTGAGCTTTGATGTGGTCTCTCTTTTCACCAAGGTTCCCATTTTTGACTCCATATAAATTATGAGAAAAAAGTCAAATGATGAGGTAGCGACCTTGGTTGATTTTTGCTTAAGATCCACCTTTTTTCCTTTCAAAATGTCATTTATGATTAGGTTAATGGGGTGGCTATGGGTTCCACCCTTTCCCCCATCATTTCCAACTTGTACATGGAGTATTTTGAAGAAATGGCTCTTCATTCCTTCCCTCTCAAATCTAGTTGGTGGAAGCGGTATGTGGATGGCACTAATGTATGTTGGTCACATGGCTTAGATAAGTTAGAATAATTCCACAACCATATCAACAACCTTTCCCTGTGCATTTCGTTCACTAAGGAAATCAAATCCAACAACCAACTCCCCTTTCTTGATGTTCTACTTCTCAAAAATCCTGATGGTTCCATAGGTTGTAAGGTTTTCTGCAAGGCTACCCAACCTAATCTCTACCTACACTCATCTTCTCATCACCATCCTAGTCAAAAATTTGGTTTTCTCGAAACCCTTGTGTGGAGAGCCTACCAAATTTGGGATAACAGAAACTTAATGCAAGAGTTGAATCACCTTTTTAAAGTCTTCACATTAAATGGTTATTCAAGCAAGAAAATCTCTATGGATTTTAACGAAGCCAAATCTAGTTTCCTTTCTAGGTCCAATCCATTGCTTCTACCCCCCCTCTTAATGTTTCTCTTCCTTTTGTTGATGGTATCTCCCAAAAAATCTCTAAGCTCCTTCTCAAAAAAGGCCTTCGTTGTGCTTTTAAGTCCCACTCATCCTTGAGAAATTGTATCCCTTCCCTCAAAGACTCCAGGGACATCTTCCTTGGCTCTGGTGTCTATAAGATTGTTTGTTCTTGTGTCATTCCTTACATAGGTGAAATCGGTCATTCCTTTAGCACCAAAATCAAAGAGCATAGTGCTGACATTAGGCACGATCACACCTCCAAATCAGCCCTAGCCGACCACTCCTTTTCCACCAAGCATCACATTTGTCTTGAGAGTACCCAAATATTATCCAAAAAAGACAATTTCTTCAAGAGAAAGCTTAAAGAAGCTATTGAAATCAACCATCATCTATTAAACCTTAAGCGCAATGAGGATTAGATTTTAAGTTTTTCTTGGAAATCGTTGCTTTCCAACCTGAGAACCCAACGTCATCCTTCTCACCAGTAGTTTGTGTCCTTCCTTCCCCCTTGTGTTGTTCCCTCTCCTTTCTCTCTCGCCTTTGTTTGGTTCCTGTCCCCTCCTTGATTGGTTGTGTCCCCTCTTTCCTTTCTTCCTCCTTGCTTCTTTTCCTTCTCCTTTCTCATCTCCCTAGTTTCCCCTCTCATGTATTTCAATTCCTTTATTTCCTAATTCAATTTGTTCCCTTCTTGCCTTTATTCGTTGGTTATTTATTTTCAGGTCATTTCTCACTTTTTTATTTGAGTCTTATTTCTTAATTTATTTTTGATTTTCTTTTCAATTCCAATTGGGTTGTTTTCTCTTGTATTTGTGTCTCTCCTTTTGTGTCTTTCCTTTTCAATTTATTTTCTTCTTGGGTTTTGTCTCTTTATTCTTAAGATACTGGAGAATCTTCTAGGGTTTGTACCAATATGGACTTCCGCTTTGCTTTTGGTTCGAAACCCTCTCCACAGAGTTTGAAGATTTTTGATAATAATCATTTTTCAGTGGAGCCTAAGAAAGTCAAGATGGGCTCGGCAGGGGGCCTAGAATTCCAAAGATTAATGGGTGCCTCAAACGGTGTAAAGAGAGGCTGAATGTAGTTATTCCAATGGAGATGCTGGCTGAAGACATTGATTATTATGCACGACATTCTTTTTATTGCAAATTCTTAGGTTTGAAAATTTCTTTGCAATTCTTGGATATGTGGGCTCAAAGGACATGGATGCCTGAGGGAGAGATCGAGATCCGCCTCCTGGAAAATAACTATTTCATGGTTACATTTGACTGCTTGGCTGATTGGAATAGGATTTTTGAAGGGGGCCCATATTTTTATAACCAGGTGGGCTTATTCATTAAGCCATGGCATGCTGGCTTCAACCTGGCGGAGGAACTTCCGAATCAGGTTCTGGTTTGGGTTCATCTTCCAAGGCTCCCTGTGGAATGCTAGTGAGAGGATGTGTTGTACCTATTAGCCTCGAAGCTGGGGAAACCCGTGGGTTCATCTTAGCAAACACAATTCAAAAAGGTAATGAATTTTGCCCGGTTCTGTGTAGAAATTGATTTAAGTAATCCATTGCAAGACTCTTTAGAAGTGAGTGCAGGTGATTATTCATGGGTGCAATAGCTAGATTATGAAAAATTTCCTTTCCATTATTGTTTCTGTCATGAGTATGGTCACCTCCTGCGCAGATGTCCAAAGGCCAAGCCTTTGGAGGCTTAGTCTTCTCAACCTTCGGCTAATCCACCTAGGGTGGATAAGGGCAAGGACCCCATTCATGGTTCTGGTGGTAGGGAAGATGGTTTTATTCTCGTTAGAGCTCAAAACAAAAATAAAGGTCATAAAAGGACTTTGAAGGACAGGCAGGAGAAGGACACCTTCAATAGGTTTGAGGTGCTGGAGGATCCTAGTCAGTAGGAGGTGAACCCAAGATTTCTGGATCTAGATCATGGGACTTTGGATATTGATCAGCATGGCCCTTCGGTTGAGGCAATGCTTGCTCCCCAACAGGAGGGGGTATGGGAGTGCCATGCTTAGATTAGGTCCGGAAAGATCCTGGTCAGGTAAAACTCAACTCAGAGGTGATTATGGCTCCGCTTGTTGATGGGACTTTGGCTCTAGGGACAAATCGTCAAATGGGGGTTCAGGATGAGTTGGGTGGTAGTGCTAAGGTAGTGAAAGATAGTGTGGATAAGGTTCACCTCTTGTAGAAAGTTGGTCCAGAGGTGGGTAAGAAGAATATTAAGGCGTCCTCTTAGTTGGGTGTTCTGCAAAAAGTTCTCAAGAAGGGGGGGCCAGAGAAAATTTCTAAGTTGGGAAGGAAGAAGGATGAGGAAAAGATTAAGATGATAGGGGAGACTTTGGTGGAGTCAGGGTTAGTCAAGACTTTGGATTCGCATTTTTCATGCCCCTCAAAATGATAGTTCTCTCTTGGAATGTAAGGGGCTTGAACAGTGGCCCTAGACAAAAAGCTATTCGGGATTTGATTAGGTGTCATTCACTTGATGTTCTTTTTCTGTAGGAGACTAAGCTCTTTGTGGAGGGTATGATGGATTTAGTTCCTAAATTATGGGGGAATGGTGGATGCCAATGCACTGGTGCTCAAGGGTCTTCTAGTAGGGCACTGTGCTTATGGAACCCGCGTAAGATCTGCCCCCTTTGGTGGGTGTCTTTTAAGTCCTCCCTTTCCATGGTGGCCTCTTGTTTTATGCTCCCGAGGGGGAAGTGCTCCTCTTCACAGTGTGTGCGTGGGTTGGGAGACGAAGCAGCTTTTTTGTGGTCAGCGTTGGGTTTAGGATTAAATGACATTTCCTTGCCGTCCTTGGCCCACGAGGTTTGGTGAGTTGGTTTCAATGCTGTCACTTGAGACTGGGGTGAGTGTTTTACCCAGAAATTTGGAGGCTTCTGCATTATTGCTCCAGGACAATATCTCTGCTTTGAATCTTGTGGATATCAAGCCTGGCAATGGTTTTTTTACTTGGAATAATAGGAGAATTGGTGATGCTTCTATTTTTGAAAGACTTGTTAGATTTTTGGTGTCTAGTTTTTGGGTGGGGGATAGGTGGTTGACTAGCTCTGAAATTTTGGATGGTCGTGGTTCTGACCATTGGCCTGTGGCTGAGTGGTTGGCTGTTGCCTCAGCGATTTGTGCTGGAGCAGGACCTTTGGAGTTCAAATCATGTGGCTTAGGGATGAATCTGCTTCATGATGCAAATACAGTTTGGCGGGATCGAGAGGAAACTAGTGTGACAGCAATAGGGAATAGATTGATTTGAATGCGGGTTGAGGGATTGAATAAAACCTTTGAAATTTATTTGAGGGAAAAAATAAAACCTGAGAATAATCAGACCCTAATTACCAGAATTCAAGATCAAAGAGCCTCTCCGGAGGAAGAAATTTGGGATTTAATAGAAAGTTACTTCTAACAAAAGGAAGCGAGATAGGGTTCAAGAGAGATTTTTTGGGGAAACAAAGTCGTATTAAATATCGAAATTTTGAGGATTAGGCTCTTGCTTTCTTCATAGCTGGAGTTAAGGATCCGAAAAATGAGTAATGCTGTTTCTTCTATTTTGTTGCTATTGGGAATCTTTGTCCTCACCCATTCTCTATTTTAGCCAAATGCATTCAATATTTCTCTACCCTTCTCTCTGAGGATTCGCCTCCTACGGAGGAGGATGAAGCTAAAATTTTAGATTGTATCCCGAAGCTGGTGACTAATGAAATGAATGAAGCATTGCTTGCTCCTATTACCTTGTTAGAGCTTGAGAAGGTTGTGTTCCAGATGAAGAAAGGTAAAGCTCCTAGGCCTGATGGATTCCCCATTGAATTTTTTCAGGAGTTCTGGGAAGTGGTTAAATTGGACCTTTTAGAGGTTGTCCAAGAATCCTTTATGCATAAACAAATGTTGAAGTCCCTAAATGCTACATTTTTAGTTCTTATTCCTAAGAATATGGGAGCTAACTCCTTGGATTTGTTTAGGCCTATAGCACTATGTAATGTTGTGTATAAAATTATTACTAAGTTGATTGTGGAAAGGCTGAAGCCTTGGCTTGATGAATTAATTTCTGAAGAGCAGGGGGGTTTTGTTGCTGGAAGATAGATCATGGATGGGGTGGTTATTGCTGCTGAGGCCATCCATTCTATGGAATCCTCAAAAGATAAATCTATGTTTATCAAGTTGGACATGGCTAAAGCATATGATCGTGTTAAATGGAGCTTTCTATTTAAAATCCTTGGAGATTTTGGCTTTGCTGAGGGTTGGATTGAATGGGTTAGGAGTTGTGTCACTTCCTCCTCCTTTTCGGTGCTTATCAATGGTGAGCCCACTTGTTTGTTTGGTGCTTCTAGAGGCCTCAGGCAGGGAGATCCCCTATCTCCTTATTCATCCTCCTTGCAGAAGGCCTGGGAAGACTCATTTGTGCTCAGGTTGCTAGTGGCTTGCTTCAGGGATGGAGTTGGGGAGATGATATTCCCCCTCAGTCTTCTGCAATTTGTAGATGATACTGCCTTGATGGGCAGGGCTAATGTTGAGGAGGCTCTCAATTGGCGTAGTGTTTTGGAAAATTACTTGGCAGCTTTTGGGTAGCGCATAAATAAGGGGAAGTCCTTCATATATTTCTTCGACACTCCTAAGGGTATTCAAAGGAGAATTGCTGGTATCCTTTGGTTTCAGATTGGCTCGCTTCCTTTTTCCTATCTTGGAATCCCTCTTGCTGTTCGCTCTCTCCCCAAAAGGTTTTGGCAAGAGACTCTTGATAAGTTTCAAAGATTGGTTAGTCATTGGACTTGCAGGTGGCTTTCTTCAGCAGGTAGAGTGACTCTTTTAAAGTCGGTGGTCCAGGCTCTTCCTGTTTATAAATTCTTTGTTCTTTCTGCTCCTTCAAGTTTTATTAGAGATTTCAAAAAATTTTCTCATCAGTTTCTATGGGCTAGTAATTTTCTTCATAGAAAATGGAGTCTGGTGAAGTGGGATGTTGTTTGTAGGCCAAAGTAGGAGGGGGGTCTTGGTTTACGGTGAACTAATTTGAATGGGCAGGCCTTGGCTGCTAAGTTGTATTGGCGTTGGTGCTCTCAACAACATATGTGCTGGGCTAAAATTTTAACCTTCAAATATTTGGGGGTGGTAGAAAGTAGGGAGGTAGCAAGGTTCAATATGGAGGGGAAAGGCTCTGTGATTTGGAGTACCCTTAAACGTGGTGCCAAGCTAGTTAAACAGGGACTTTTTTGGATTTGTAATGGGGGTCGAGATGCTCTTTTCTGGCATGATTCTTGGGATGGACACCCACCCATTGTGTCATCTCATCCCCATCTCCAAGATTTGTGCCGGATTTTTGTGGAGGCGGGTTGGAGTCATGTGGCAGATTTCAAATCTCAACAATCTTTGGGTCAAATTTTTGTGTCTAGGTGGAAGAGCCCCTTGGATTGGCCTCCTAGTGGTGCGGTGGAGGATTGTCAAGAGCTTGCTAAGATTTTATCAGGTCGTGTCTGTAATTCTCTCCAAGGGGGTGATGTGCTTGCTTGGGGTCCTGACTTGAAAGGCAAATTTTTGGTTGCCTCTAGTTATCAGGTTTTGGATAAACAGGTTTTTGGAAGCTCCCAGGTTTCTTGGTGGAAGCATGTTTGGAATAAATTTTCTTGGCCTAAGTGTAATTTTTTCTCTTGGCTCGTGGTTCAAGGAAAGTGTCTTACTTGGGATAATCTTTGGAAATGAAGGTTCCAGGGGCCCTCCATGTGCATTCTATGTGGTCAGCATGATGAATGCTTATCACATCTTTTTTTTCAATGTTCTTTTGTTAAGACTATCTGGCATCACTGGTGGAATCTTTGGAGCTTACCATGTTGCCATGTCTCTTCTTTGGAGGATTTTTGGAAGAGACAGGGTTCTTCTCCTGCTACAACCTCTTTTCTTAAAATTGCTTGGAGCATTGGTCCTAGTTTGATT